>JAODAL010012860.1:0-93650 GCA_025379985.1 Phyllomedusa bahiana | reverse complement strand
ATTTATCCTGAGAAAAAAACCCGCCCCGTAACCGAGGCCCCTAATTTTTTCCCCAAAAAAAACGGGGAAAACTTATTACTCGAGTATAAGCCTAGGGTGGAAAATGCAGCGGCTATGTTAATTTCAAAAATAAAAATGGATACCAATAAAATTACATAGGCAGGTATAGGCAGTTTAATGTCCCCCATAGGCAGGTATAGGTAGGTATATGTCCCCCATAGGCAAGTATATGTCCCCCATAGGCAGGTATAGGCAGGTATAGTTCCCCCATAGACAGTTATAGGCAGGTATATGTCCCCCGTAGGCAGGTATATGTCCCCCATAGGCAGGTATATGTCTCCCAAAGGCAGGTATAGGCAGGGTTTAAAAACAAAAAAAAAATACAAGTACTCACCTTTCCCCACTGCTCCGATGCGCTCTGTCTTCTGGCACAGGGAGCGTGATGTCATCAGGCCGCACAGGCAGCGTAATGACATAGCATGCTGCCTGTGCCGGATACTTTAGAACGTCGCAAGTCTGCTTGTGGCCTTTCGGAGTCTTAGGGCATGTTCACACTGCTTATTTGTGCACGCATTTTGTCGCGTATTTCGCTGCGTGTTGCGCATTATACGCGGTGAAATGCGCGCCGCATTTACGGTAATTCATAGCTCTCATAGGGAGCTATGGATTACGCGTCCCCCCCCCGCGATCGTATTGAATGCGTGGGGTGAGAATTGACAAGTCAATTGTTCGCGGCGATTAAACGCCGCGAACAATGCAGGTCAGTGCTTTGGAGATACGTGTTGATCAGCGTGTGCTTCCAAAGCACCCGGCGTATTGCGGCGCGTACTATACGTGCCGCAATACATCGTGTGTACATACCATTATTGCGGAGCAGGGAGAGCTCGCTCTCTGCTCCGCAATAGTGTCTTCAGCTGTATGCGCTTCCAGAGGAGTATGCTGAAAAACTAGGCTTATACTCGAGTAAATACGGTATTCACTTTTTGAATATAAGATATTTGATCCAAGGTTCACAGATTTTTTGATGTGACTTTGTTTAATTTTTCTTCCAGTATTACATATGGTGGTTATGCAATTCACAAGAATACTAAACTGGCGCATTGAAACAGGCTGTCTCATCAGACTGTTTTCACAGCCAGCTTTAGGCTCACTCTTCCTGTTCAGGCTCTGGGAGGTTCTACAGCAGGGACTGACATTTCGGCTCTGCTATTCCTAGCTGAGCCTGTTAAATTGACAGTGGTGATGAAAGGGCCTAATTGCAGGGCACAAGGAGCTTTAACAGGTAAAAGACCATCAGTAAGAAAGATAAACAAGCTCCTATTCTGCTGATAAGACCCAGCAGGAAGTGACATCACCATTCAGGCTGTGGGCAGTTCTACAGCAGTGACTAGCATTTCAGCTCTGCTATTCCTAACTGAGCCTGTTAAATGGACACTGGTGATGAAGGGGGCCTAATAGCAGGGCACAAGGAGCTATAACGGGTAAACGACCATGAGTAAGAAAGACAAACAGGCTCATGTGCTGTTGATAAGACATGGCAGGAAGTGGCATCACCATTCAGGCTGTGGGTGGTTCTTCAGCAGTGACTGACATTTCAGCTCTGCCATTCCTAGCTGAGCCTGTTAAATGGACAGTGGTGATGAAAGGGCCAATAGCAGGGCACAAGGAGCTTTAACAGGTAAAAGTCCATCAGTAACAAAGATAAACAAGCTCCTGCTTCCAGTAGGAAGTGACATCACCATTCAGGCTGTGGGAAGTTCTACAGCAGTGACTATAGTATAATGAAGTCATGCACACCGGAGAGAGGACAGGGGGAAGGGTGCCAGGTGTAAAAGGTCACAGGACCAGTATACTTAAATATGTAGATATACATCGGCACTCCAATTTAGCAAGCAAAAAGGTATTTTATTTACAAAGCAGTTAGAATTATGCTAAATAACTCCAAGGTAAGGATAATGACAGAGGTCAAAGGAACAGATTACTGCACAAAATTAGAACATAGATCTCAATGGAAAATTTTTCCACCAGGCCTTTATCTAACCACACCTAAAACATAATGATGGTAAGCATATCATGTATACAAAAATAGGCAGTAAAGAAAAAGAAGGGATGAGAAAGAGAGCTATTTAAGAGAGGAGGAGAGAGTAAGAAAGAGGGAGGGAAAAAGAAGAACAAGAAGGAGGTGGGGGGGAGGAAGGAAGGGAAGAGAAGGGAGAAATGAAAAAAAAAAATGAAAAAAAGGAAGAATCGAGAGGCAGGAGGGGAGGGAGGAGTGGACAAGTTGAAAATACCTGTATGGCGTAGTGAAAGGACAAAAGAGTTGAGAGAGACTATGGCAGTAGCATAAAATAATGAGCTGGGGAGAAATAGGAAGATATAGTGAATGGCCAACTTAGTATGAGGTAGTGAAGAGGTTAATGAAGCTCAAAGAATGTTACCTGGTGGTGTAGAGGAAAGCAGTGTCGAGTGATGTGGAAAAAACTGTATTTTTCCTTATAGTTTTTCCACGTCGCTCTATACAGCTTTCCCCTACACCACCAGGTAACATCCTCTGAGCTTCATTAACCTTTGCCAATTACAAAGTATGGACGGTTCTACAACAGAGATTGGCATATCAGCTCTGTTATTCCTAGCTATTCCTGTTACAGTGACATAAGTGCAGGAGGTTTATAAACTGTCATGCACAAGGCTACAAAACTCTAAAGGGTGAAAACCTGTCAGTAAGTAATGTAAACAAACTCCCCTCTTTAAGATAAGGAACACAGCAGGGAGTGACTTCACCCTCCTGACCATGTTACAGACTCTAAGAACAGAGAGAGGTGACCGGTAACTAGGGAAGCTTGTGTGCAAAAGCAGGAGATACTGTAAGATCTACTCCTAACTCTGAAAAGAATCAAAATCAGAAGAGCAATGTATTTGGTTATTGTCTTTATTAAACCTTTCCCTACATGGTTAAAGCTAATCAATGAATCAGGACTATCCCTTTAATTCTAGCTCTTATCATTGGTATTGTATCCAGTACCCACCTAGAAAAAAGGTAGCGCATTTAGCGGACCTCTCAGTGGGGGAGGGGCCCAGTCAATTCTTTTATCTTTTTGAAGCTCTGTGATTTGTAGGTACTCCCCTGACCTAAGGGGTCTTTGGGGATGAAGCAATATGGTCTGCTGGATTTGTCATTATACATGAAATCAACAGCCTGGCAGATTTGTAGAGCAGAATCCTATATCGTGAGGCTTCTTGGCAACAACGGGTTAAAAGTTCAATAAAAGATGCATTTTATATTTGAGTTGAATCTACAGATGATTCAGGTAAAATTTGTCACATTTATCCATCTTCATTTGCCAAAAGGACTGAAAGAATAGTGTGAAGCATATGTACCGTATAGCAACCTGTCTGTCTTTTACACGTCCTGCTGCCACCAGCATCTGTATCACTTTGAGTGGAAATATCACGCATCATATACAAGGATCAGGCGATCCAGGTACCTGACGTTATGCCGTTGTTATCTCCCTAGAGGACTTCCCAAGGAAAATTAATGCAAAAATGAAATGTATATATATTATAATATATATATATATATATAATATTTTATATATATATATATATATATATATATATATTATATATATATATAATATATATATATAATATATATTACAGAATATGTTTCAGTAAAAATGATCAAATGCAACTGATATTTTATTATATTGAATGCGACCAAGCCAGATTCCAGCCAGTCATGTATCTATGGAGTCATGCACATGAATGTAGGGAAGGGTAAAACTGTGCAAGACCCCATGAAAACATTGTAATACTCTCTTTAGTCCCTGCCCCATCACTGCAGTGTCTAAAGGGTTAAACAGCAGAGACCTGTGCTGTCTCTGATCCCAGCTGAGAGCGGCAGCTGTAAACAGCTGACATCCACTGTTTATGGAACGAGTTAGCCTACTCCATGTATGACTGGGTGGTAAACTTGATTGTTAGTATCAACTGTTATTCAGTTACCTCTCTCTGGCAATTAGAGGGCACCAGAGGTATCAGCACACAACATTGCTAGTTGTCCAGCAGTGAAGGAGTTAACAGTTAGAGCTGGTGCTGTGTTTGCTGGGGGAAGAGGCGGGTATAGAAGTTTCTAGACAGAGAAAAGTCTAGTCAGTGTAGTCTAGTCCAGTCCAGGGAGTGTGCAGCATGTAAAAGGGTGCTGCTGAAGTGATTTCTATTACTTTCATTATTTCTTCAAAAGACTTTCATAATTCCATCAAGGTACAAACTGCTTGATACTGGAAGTTTAATACATAGAATATAGAGATACAAAGTGGTAAAACCTGACATTGTAGGAGTAACTTAGTCCTCTTGTTCAGTCTTCCAAAAGGAAAAATGGAGACACTGGGTCCTCAGTAGTGGAGACCGGACTGGATAGAGAGTGGAAATGCTTGAAAAAGGAAGTTGATCTTCCGAAACATCGCTAGGATGTGTGGGCTTACATTTCAGCTCTGTTGAGGGTCCGATCCCCACTACTGAGGACCCAGTGTCTCCATTTTTCCTTTTGGAAGACCGAATAAGAGGACTAAGCTACTCCTACAATGTCAGGTTTTACCACTTTGTATCTCTATATGTCTATGTATTAAGCTTCCAGTATCAAGCAGTTTGTACCTTGATGGAATTATGAAAGTCTTTTGAAGAAATAATTATTATTATTATTATTATTATTTATTTTAAAGCGCCATTGATTCCAGGGCGCTGTACATTCGAGGGGGTTACATACATTACATAAGTCAAACGAGTACAGTGATAAGGGATAACGACAGAGGGAGAGAGGACCCTACCCGCGAGGGCTTACAATCTACAAGGAGGGGGGAAGAGACAGGAGGTGAGGGGCAGACATGTCTGTGGAGGAAGTAGTGACAAGTTTAGTGAAGGTTATAGGCAAGCCTGAAGAAATGGGTTTTCAGGTTGCTTTTGAAGCTGGTGAAAGTGGAGGAGAGTCTGATGTGTTGGGGCAGTGAGTTCCAGAGTGTGGGGGAAGCACGGGAGAAGTCTTGGAGACGGTTGTGTGAGGAGCTGATAAGGGGAGAGCAGAGGAGAAGGTCCTGTGAGGAGCGGAGAGTGCGTGGGGGGAGATATTTGGAAATTAGGGCAGAGATGTATGGAGGGGAGAGGTCGTGGAGAGCCTTGTAGGTCATGGTTAGTAGCTTGAAATGAATTCGCTGGGCAATGGGAAGCCAGTGAAGGGATTGGCAGAGGGGGAGAGGCAGGGGAGGAGCGAGGAGAGAGGTGGATAAGACGGGCAGCAGAGTTAAGGATGGATTGGAGGGGAGCGAGGGTGCTAGCTGGGAGGCCACTGAGAAGGATGTTGCAGTAGTCTAGGCGGGAGATGACAAGGGCATGGACCAGCATTTTTGTAGTGTCATAGCCGAGGAATGAGCGGATGCGAGAGATGTTTTTCAGGTGGAGGCGGCAGGCAGAGGTGAGGGTTTGGATGTGTGTTTTAAAATATAAAGCAGAGTCTAGGATTTCCCCAAGACAGAGGACTTGTGGGACCGATGAAAGTGTAGAGCCGTCGACTGTAATTGAGAGATCAGGGGCAGGGTAGAGTTGGATGGTGGAAAGATGATGAGTTCTGTTTTTCTCCACATTTAGTTTTAGGAGACGTGATGAGAAGAAGGAGGAAATGGAAGACAGACAGTCAGGGATCCGGGAGAGTAGAGAAGTGACATCTGGGCCAGAGATGTAGAGTTGGGTATCATCAGCATACAGGTAGTAATGAAAGCCATGTGAGGCTATGAGCTGACCGAGGCCAAGGGTGTAGATAGAGAAGAGTAGTGGACCCAGGACTGACCCTTGGGGGACACCAACAGAGAGTGGCCGGGGGGAGGAGGTGGAGCAAGAATGAGAGACGCTGAAAGTCCGATCAGTGAGGTACGAGGAGATCCAGGAAAGAGCCAAGTCCGTGATGCCGAGGGAGGAGAGGATTTGTAGCAGGAGGGAATGGTCGACAGTGTCAAAGGCAGAGGACAGGTCCAAGAGGAGGAGCACAGAGTAGTGGCATAATGAAAGTAATATAAACCATACCAGGCCTTGAAGGTTTTTTTCTTTATACATGTGCATTTAATGAGGTCATGAAGAGGATACCTCAAACCATAGTTGCCAATTTTCGAAAATGAAAAAGCAGGAGAATTTGCATGGACACGCCCATCTTGTTGGTATGCCACACCCCTTCAAAAAAAGCCACACCCACTCCACCTAACTGCATAACGGCTTTGGAAGAAAGCCAGTAGATGCCCTTATAGCCAGGTAGTAGCCCCCCATAACCAGGTAGTGCCCCGTACAGGCCGGTAGATGCCCCCTTGTAGCCAAGTAGAGGCCCCCACAGTAGCCAGGTAGAGCCAAATTTGTAGCCAGGTAGATGCCCCCCTTTGTTAGCCCGGTAGGGGCCCCCATTGTTAGCCAGGTAGGCGCCCCCAATTGTTAGCCAGGTAGGTGCCCCCATTGTTAGCCAGGTAGGTGCCCCCAGTGTCAGCCAGGTAGGTGCCCCCATCTGTTTGCCAGGTAGTGCCCCATCTGTTTGCCAGGTAGTGCCCCCATTGTTTGCCAGGTAGATGTCCCCTCTGTTGCCAGGTAGTGCCCCATCTGTTAGCCAGGTAGTGCCCCCATCTGTTAGCCAGGTAGTGCCCCCTGTGTTGCCAGGTAGTGCCCCCTCTGTTGCCAGGTAGTGCCCCCTCTGTTAGCCAGGTAGTGCCCCCCTCTGTTAGCCAGGTAGTGCCCCCATCTGTTAGCCAGGTAGTGCCCCCATCTGTTAGCCAGGTAGTGCCCCCTCTGTTGCCAGGTAGTGCCCCCTCTGTTGCCAGGTAGTGCCCCCTCTGTTGCCAGGTAGTGCCCCCTCTGTTGCCAGGTAGTGCCCCCATCTGTTAGCCAGGTAGTGCCCCCTCTGTTGCCAGGTAGATGTCCCCTCTGTTGCCAGGTAGTGCCCCCTCTGTTGCCAGGTAGTGCCCCCTCTGTTGCCAGGTAGATGTCCCCTCTGTTGCCAGGTAGTGCCCTCTCTGTTGCCAGGTAGTGCCCCCTCTGTTGCCAGGTAGTGCCCCCTCTGTTAGCCAGGTAGTGCCCCCATCTGTTAGCCAGGTAGTGCCCCCATTGTTGCCAGGTAGTGCCCCCTCTGTTGCCAGGTAGTGCCCCCTCTGTTGCCAGGTAGTTGCCCTCTCTGTTAGCCAGGTAGAGCCCCCTAAAGCTAATAAAAATTAAATAATAAAATCCACTTACCTTACCCGGCTCCAGCAGCGTGGCCGCTCCCGACCGATCTCTTCAGCGGCGCAGGGGGAAGTGAGAGCAGCCGCGCGTCACTCCCCTGCAGCCGTGCGTCACTTCCCCCTGCGCCGCTGACCTGTATGTGCGGCGCACACACCGGCGCCGTACATACAGGGAGAGGAGGGAGCGCTCCCTCCTGCCTCCTCCCCGCACAGTGAGACCGCGGGCGGGTGAGCGGCCGCTGCGGCCGCTGCACCCGCCTGTAGGAGCGGTCCCGCGGCGCAAGAGTAGCGCACCAGCGCTACTCTTGTGCCGCGGTAATTTAAAGGACCCCCGCCGCCTGCAGGGGAATGCCAACTCCCCCGGGAGGGCGGGAGGGGACCCCAAATAGCGGGACCCCCCCGCCAAAAACGGGAGAGTTGGCATGTATGCTCAAACCAGGGCTATGGTTGAATGAGCGTGCACTATATTGCAGCATTAACTTTTTGGTATTGCTGCTGAAGTGAGACAGAAACACTGACAGAAAAGACAGTCAGTGATCACAGCCCAGAAGTTGCAGAATATGACTAGTGAAAACTCAGGTATCTGTGAGCTTATTATCTCCCTGTGTGAAGCAGCTAAACTTTGTGAATGCCAGAAATAATCTGATTGCTGTTACCACTGATGTTTGATGAAGTTACTGTATTAAAAATGGATGTGAATAAATCCGGTTAAACTTTCCTACAGTGGAACCTGTTATATCTTGTGAAGTGTGCTATACAGAGGATAAATACAAGGTGCACGACTGACTGCAACTGCCCCAGTTCCCTCAGAATCCAAAAGAACTCTTAATATCCCATGCTGTAGCCCTATCACAGTGGTGTGTGGATAACACATGCTCCCTTACCATACAGTACAGTAGAACGCACCCATATTTAAACAAGTGAACCGATCATCTCTATCCCTACTTGATATTTTGGTGCTCCAGGACCTATGAAGCTGATACAAGTAATCCAAGGGAAGTGGTGAATTCCCATTTATAAGATCCTTGAGTTTATTTCATTAAAATGAAAAGATTAGTTTTCATTAGTTTGTGTAGGAAATCAGCAGACACATTTTGGTCAAGCCTGCTCTTAGTCATTGTGTAGTGTGCAGGTGTTGGTGGTATAATACACTTCTAAGAGTTAATAATGTTTACTAATAATTGCATTATTATTATGTTTTATAAGTGTTATATCAAATGTATATTGACCTCTACTTCACCCCTGTATTCAGCTAACAGCTTGTGTTCATGTCTGCAAAAATTGTATAAACATGCTGTTTTGCAGAAATGTAACCAGTCTCAGCCACTCAAGAGTTTATGGCGGGAGTATCTATGACAGCCAGGGAAGGCGGGTAAAGGGTTATATAAGACAGGTAAATTTAGTGTTCTGTGTCTCTCCACTGGAATCATACCATTTGTCTCCACTGGGTTATCATCATCATCTGCATGCCATCCTAACCCAGACTACGCTGCTCATTCGGCCGCATGAGAGGGGAACAAGAGTGAGAAAGAGCTTAAAGGGGTTGTCTCACTACAAGGATTGGTTTTTATGTTAAAGATGTTGCAAAAACAAGTCACTTTGCGATATGTGTTCATTAGCAGTGTCCTACCTATTCTGAGATATCCACTCTTGTATGGGCTGCATCAGCTCCTGAGGTCACTATAGCTACAGACCTCTTCAATCTCTCATGATAGGCTGACAGCACTGGTTGCTATAGTTACAGACATGGCTTCTACTGCAGCCTAGTAGAAGCCAGTAAACACGCCCCTGAATTAAAAATGAAACCAAGAAAACAGGACGTATCAATGTAGTGAGACAACCCCTTTAATCTCAAGGAGAAGGTCTCAGCTGGGCTAATTGGAACTTTGGATTCTCGAGACTTCGTGAGGTAATTCTAGTCCCACAAACCTCATGGCCTTTGAAACTCAGTTAAGCCTCTTGAAGTCGTGAATGCAAGGGACTTTATTTGTGAGGATCACTGCTTCTGAATTAGTCTACTCAGTGGTTTGGACTGGGTGAAGAGAGGTGTAATCTGAAAGTAATCCACTGCCATGTGTATAACATCTTGCCTGAATGAAGTAAAGGAGGCCTCTGCTGTCATTTGCTTTGAAAACGTTTAACCCTTTGTATCCTGCCTGCCATTTCCGCACTGCACAACAAGAGCACCTTACACACCATCTAACGCAGGCAGATGAGAGAGTGACCATCAACAGAGTGTGCCCCATGGGAAAAACTACCACCATCATCCAAAGTGCAGACCCCCTCTTCAATGGTGCCAGGTGTCAGAGCTAAGGGAGCTTGAGAGGTGCAGTTGATAGAGTGTTAGTCGCCGTGATCAGAGCAACAGCCGTTTGGGGCTGCCTCTGCCATCAGCCCTCTCCTCTGCCCCTTTCGGTGCCTGGTCAACACAATTGCTACTAATCTATTAATTGTAATGAATAAACACAAGAATTTTATAAATAATTTTTCTGAGTGCTAGATTCACCACTTCCATAGGACACACCCATATGCCCATTGTCGGTTAAAAGTTAAAGGGGTCTTTCCACCTTGCAAAATCCCCTCTGAGGCCAAATTGTAGTTCTCTATACGCTGACCTCTGAGAACGGGGAGAGGGCCGCGCTTGCACAGTTCTACTGCCGGGATCACCAGCTCGGCCGCAGTGTCGCAATGAGAGTGCCCAGTAGGTAAGAATTCTACTTCTATTCTATTTCTCATCAGGCCCCAACAGACTATCAAGCATTTTTTAAAAAAAAATGTTATTGTTTTGAAATGTACAGAAAATATCATGTAATGGCAAGATACTGTAGCAAACAGACTTGTGAAGAAACAAGGCAATTAGCTATACAAGCCACATAAAAATTGTATATATATACAAACCTAATTAGACTTGTAAATTCCAATGGCAAGTCAATAAGCCCTCCTGGGAGGTCCACATTACCTTAAATGAAAACTTTTACCCTTTTGCTTTTGGAGCCTTATACAGGAAATAAAGCTTGAAGAGAGAGAGAAAAAAAAGTCAGGAAAGGAGGAGAAGAAGAAAAAGATGAAAAGGAGGTAAGGAGTATAATGCCTGAGGGTTATGACAGTTAGTTAATGCCACCTAAGACCGATGTTGCAGTGGGTGCCAACAAATGCAAAAATTGGCAAAGGGCGCTCCCAAGAAGCAGCTATTGTTCCATAACAAGGAGTCAGGATATATAGTGGGGAAAAAAAAGTATTTAGTCAGCCACCAATTGTGCAAGTTCTCCCACTTAAAAAGATGAGAGAGGCCTGTAACTGACATCATAGGTCCTCAACTATGAGAGACAAAACGTGAAAACAAATTCAGAAAATCACATTGTCTGATTTGGAAAGAATTTATTTGCAAATTATGGTGGAAAATAAGTATTTTTACATCTTTTTAAGTGGGAGAACTTGCACAGTTGGTGGCTGACTAAATACCCCCCCCCCCCCACTGTAAAGGTGGTATAGGAGGGTGGGGATTGAAAGGTCATCCAAAGGTTTTCCCATCTCGATGTACATCTTCAGGATTGTGAGCGCCCAGTCCCTATGTTGAATGTTAGCAATTTCGGCAAACCATTCCCATAACAGAAGTGGATTCGAACACTTCCAATGTCGAGGGCATAATGGTTTTAGTCTGAAGGAGATGTCTAAGAAAGGATTTTTTTATAGGCAGGTTGCAGAACATCAAACATAAATAGGAGAACCGCTTCCCGGGAAACAATTCCCAAAAGGAAACTAAAGAGGAACTCCATAAAACATGAGACAATGTTCCCCTCTCTGTTCCATGACCCCAGCACATTCTAGAGGAGGTAGGGTACCACCTTATAGAGGATAGCAGGCTCCTGCTACCAACACGGTAATATTTTGAAGCTTGTATCCTGAGCTTTAGAAGCATTTACTGCCTCATGAGTAAGATAATAATAATAATAATCTTTATTTATATAGCGCCAACATATTCCACAGCACTTTACAATTTTGAGTGAAAACGTACAGACATTATACATTAAAAGAACTTACAGATGAGACACAAGGTGTGAGGGCTCTGCTTACGGGAGCTTACAATCTATTAGGGTGTATGGGTGAGACGAAGGGTGAGAAGTGGTGCAATGATGCAGCCATGTTACATAAATAGGAGGTGGTTTACATAAAATTTTGGTGACCCTGCCACCCTGACTGTACATCTATGTACAGATAAGTGCCTGTGAGTGCCCTAGTGTTGGGAGTAAAAGAGGTGTGTGATAGCCGGTGGGGGTTAACAATTAGGGATCTTGGTAGGCCAGACTGAGAATATGTGTTCTCAGGGCCCTCTTAAAACTATGAGGGTTGTGAGTTTGCCTCATCTCCCGTGGTAGCATGCTCCAGAGCACAGGTGCAGCACGTGTGAAATCTTTAAGATGGGCATGGGAGGTTCAGATGATTGAGGAATGTAGTCTGATATCATCAGCAGAGAGAGCGAGTAGGGTAGTAGACAGAGATGAGGGAGGAGATGTAGGAAGGTGCAGCACTGTGGAGAGCTTTATGGGTGAGAGTGATTAGTGTATGCTGTATTCTGTACTGGATGGGCAACCGGTGCAGTGAATGACACAGGGTAGAGGCATCAGTATAGCGGCTGGACAGAAAGATGAGCCTGGCTGCTGCATTCTGGACAGATTGGAGAGGGGAGAGTTTACAGAGAGGGAGATCGATAAGCAAGGAGTTACAGTAGTCAAGACGAGAAAGAATAAGAGCAGTAATGAGAGTTTGAGTTGTTTCCACAGTGGGAAAAGGACGGATTCTGGAGATGTTCTTGAGGTGCAGATGACAGGAGCACGCAAGGGATTGGATAAAAGGGTTGAAAGACACACAGTAAGATGAAAGCATTTGCTCCATTACACATCAGAAAAGTATTGATTTAATTCAGATTCTTGGGCATTACAGAATGGGGTAACTGCTGAGCCTATAGAGAGATTAACAGATTGTATATAGAGGACAGCGGTAGCGGGGCCGCGAGGAGGAGAGACACATACACTCAAATGGTGTTAACGAGCGATGCGGATTAATGATTTCATAAATATATTTCAACTCAAATTCAAAGTGGGTATGAGCAGAGGGGGCACGTCAAGGATAGATCAGGCACCGAGCATCCTCCCCTCCACTGTCATGTTACAAAAGTGGAGAGGGTGATATCTGGAACCTCCTAGAAAAAAATCAGGTGAGAGGCCTGGCAGTAAGTTCGGGATATCGGTCATCAATCAACAAAGTTCTTTACCCTATGTTGTGTAAAATCAATAAGGATTGATTGAGTACAAAATGACATGGGGATTCCATCACCATTTGTGGAGGATTGGGGGCAGAGGTCTTCCACAAGGACAGAGGTCATCCACAGGAGTTCAGGGGAGAGTAGTCAAAGGAGTTTTCCAAGACTTTTTAAAAATCTCCCTACCTCCCACTGTGCTTAAATATAAAATTAACCCATACTTAGCTCTCCTATCACCACCATTCCAACACTGCCGGAGCTCCATTGTTTCCCCCAGATCCTCACTGATGACGACACGTTCATGGATCATATGATGCTGCAGCCAAACTCTAGCCTCAGCAGTCACATGACTGCATGTACAGCATGTGACCACAGAGGCCAGAGATTGGCTGCAGCATCATGTGAACCATGAACATATCCATCCATGTGGAACCTATCTTGAGAGTGAGTTTCAGTTCTCCATCTAGAATAGAGAGGTGGCCACACTTGCGCGGCTCCCTCCTTTCTGCTCTGTGGAAGTTCTGAGTACAGCTGAGTAAGTATGAATAGAAATAACAAAGAGTAGTGCGCATGCGCGGCTCTCTCCTTTCTGCTCTGTGGGAGTTCTGAGCACAGCTGAGTAGGTATGGATAGAAATAACAAAGTACTGCACATGCGCGGCTTTCTCCTCTCTGCTCTTTGGGAGTTCTGAGCAAAGCTAAGTAGGTATGAATAGAAATAACAAAGAATACTGCGCAAGCGCAGCTTTCCACTTTCTGCTCTATGGGAGTTCTGAGTACAGCTGAGTAGGTATGAATAGAAATAACAAAGAGTACTGCGCAAGCGAAGCTTTCCACTTTCTGCTCTATGGGAGGTCTGAGTACAGCTGAGTAGGTATGAATAGAAATAACAAAGAGTACTGCGCATTGGCGACTCTCTCCTTCCTGGTCTATGGGAGTTCTGAGTACAACTGAGTAAGTATGAATAGAAATAACAATGAATAGTGCGCATGCGCGTCTCTCTCCTTTCTGTTCTATGGGAGTTCTGACTACAGCTGAGTGGGATTTTAAATGAACAGAGAGTGCCATGCATGCGTTCTATGTGAGTCCTGTTTAAAGTTGAGTAAGTGTATTTGGAAATGATCAGGGACACTTGTGCAGGCGTGGCCCTTTCCTTTTTGATTTATGGGCGTTCTGTGTACAACTGAGTAAGTGTGATAGAAAATGAACAGAGAGGGCCACATATGCACAGCTCTCTCTTTACTGGTCTATGGGAATTCTGAGCACAGCTGAGTAAGTATGAATAGAAATAACAAAGAGTACTGCGCATGCGCGGCTCTCTCCTTTCTGTTCTATGGGAGTTCTGACTACAGCTGAGTAAATGTGCTTTTAAATGAACAGAAAGGGTCATGCACGCCTTCTGTGTGAGTCCCGTGTAAAGTCGAGCAAGTGTGCGCTGCAACATGCCTGAAGTACACCCCGCAAATACGGTAAAATCATTGCACTCATTGAGTATACAGGGACTGAACGGACACGAAAGGGTGTGGCTGTGTCATGTACCACGCCCTGATGCCCTGCACTAAGCACAATGTATCACCTAAATATAATACTGCTGCACACTGTGCCCCTGAATACAATACTGCCACACACTGTGCCTCCGAATATTATACTGCCACACAC
Source organism: Phyllomedusa bahiana (assembly GCA_025379985.1). Classification (NCBI taxonomy): domain Eukaryota; kingdom Metazoa; phylum Chordata; class Amphibia; order Anura; family Hylidae; genus Phyllomedusa; species Phyllomedusa bahiana. The sequence continues at coordinate 79,488 of JAODAL010012860.1, read as the reverse complement.
TGTGCCTCCAAATATAATACTACCACACACTGTGCCCCTCAATATAATACTGCCACACACTGTGCCTCCAAATATAATACTGCCACACACTGTGCCCCGAATATAATACTGCCACACACTGAGCCTCCAAATATAATACTGCCATACACTGTGCCCCCGAATATAATACTGCCACACACTGTGCCTCCAAATATAATACTACCACACACTGTGCCCCCGAATATAATACTACCACACAATGTGCTCCCGCATATAATACTACCACACACTGTGCCCCGAATATAATACTACCACAAACTGTGCCGCCAAATATAATACTGCCACACACTGTGCCCCCGAATATAATACTGCCACACACTGTGCCCCCGAATATAATACTGCCACACACTGTGCCCCGAATATAATACTGCCACACACTGCCTCCAAATATAATACTACCAAACACTGTGCTCCCGAATATAATACTACCACACACTGTGCCTCCAAATATAATACTGCCACACACACTGTGCCACCAAATATAATACTTCCACAAACTGTGCTTCCAAATATTATACTTCCACACACTGTGCCTCCCAATATAATACTACCACACACTGTGCCTCCAAATATAATACTACCACACACTGTGCCCCCCGCATATAATACTACCCTACACTGTGCCCCCACATATAATACTGCCACACACTGTGCCTCCAAATATAATACTACCACACACTGTGCCTCCAAATATATTACCGCCACACACTGTGCCCCCGAATATAATACTGCCAGACACTGTGCCTCCAAATATACTACTGCCACACATGGTGCCTCCAAATATAATACTGACGCACACTGTGCCTCCAAATATATTACTGCCACACACTGTGCCTTCAAATATAATACTGACACACACGGTGCCCCTGAATATAATGTTGACACACACTGTGCACTCGTATATAATACTGAGGCACACTTGTCTCCAAATATAATATTGTCACACACTGTTCTCCCAAATATAATACTGCCGCACATCGTGTCCCTGAATATAATTGAGTGCTATGATTACTTGCCTTATTCCCCGGCGCACAGTACGCGCCCACAAAAAGAAGTGAAATGTCACACGCCAGGGAAAGTGAAAGTCAATAGGAGCCGCATGGAGTGCTGATTAAAGTACAAGCTGGCCAGCACATACTTTCAACAGCAGGCGTATATGGCGTGCACAGGTAAGCACCGCTATACGCCATGGGAACATACCATAGTTGTGGTGTAAAAAAATAAACAAGGACTCTTGCACACGCTTAGCTTTCTCCTTTTTGTTCTGTGGGAGTGTTGAGTCCAACTAAGAATGTATGTTTGGAAATAAATGCGCAACTACCTCTCCTTCCTGCAATGAGTAGTTAAAGGGGTTTTGCCACGAAGTAAAATTGACGTGGGAAGCTTGCAAATGAAATAACAAACATTTTCACCATTCATTGTTATTAAAAATTCTGCACCGTTTTTGCCTTAGCTGCTCCTTTAGTGATCCATTGCTTACAGTTCATTCTCCAGGGGATACGACCAGGGCTGAGAGCTCTTCAGTCCCGGTCGCACATGCTCAGACATCACCTCTCCTCTCAGGCAGCTACTGAGTGTTCAAACCCCAGGTGCTGTCACTCTACTCCCATCCTCTGTCCTCCTAAGTAATTAGTCAAACAGTGCAAATAAAAAAAGAAACCTCAATCAGGTTTGTGCATTGATAAACAGAAAAAACAAAACACAGGTTTGGTTCCTGCAGGGATTTGAACCCAGGGCCCTTGTGCTGTGAGGTAAAAACTATACCTCTGAACAAATCACAGTCTTTTACAAAAAGCCAAAACCTTTCTTTGACTAAGAGAGGAAAGGCCTGGTGATTCATCCTGGGGTCACATGAATTGCAATTCAAAAAACACACGCCCCTTTTCTGAGCCAGAGCTGAAAGCGGAGGGCAGGAGGTACGAAATGAGATCGTGGAAAAACCCCTTTAAGGGTCCCATTCTTAAGATGGAGGAAGGTTGAGAGGTGGAACCCACACCAATTAAACATCCCGTTTATATGTCATATATGTCTGACATGGGAATACCCCTTTAAAGGGGTTGTCTCACTACACTGATTCATCTTACCTCAGTCCTGTTTTCTTGGTCTCACTTTGAATTCAGGGGCGTGTTTACTGGCTTCTACTAGGCTGCAGTAGAAAAAGTAGGCCGGGGTCTGTAGTTATACCCAACCAGTGCTGGAACCTCTCATGAGAGTTTGAACGGGTCTGTAGCTATAGCAACAGTGCTGGCAGCCAAACAGGAGAATCAAACAGGTCGTAGCTATAGCAACCAGTGCTGGCAGCCTATCAGGAGATTTCAACAGGTCTGTTGCTATAGAAACCCAGTGCTGGAGCCTATAAAGGAGAGATTGAAAAAGGTCTGTAGCTATAGCAACCAGTGCTGGCAGCCTATCAGGAGAGATTGAACAGGGTCTGTAGCTATAGCAACGCAGCTGGCAGCCTATCAGGAGAGAAAAACAGGTCTGTAGTATAGAACCTGAGGAGCGGGTGGCGCCCATAAAAGAGGGGATATCTAGGAATAGGTAGGACACTGTTATGGCTTTCCAGGTTTGTCTTAAATTTAAAAAAAAACAATTTTACGGACCATTTAAAACGTTCTATCGGAAACCTAGTCAGTGACATCTCCGTGATCAGGTACAGCTTCCCGAAATTGAAATCTTTTTACACTTCGATAGGAAAAACATCATCAAATTAATGTCTAATATCAACTATGCAATAACTTAGAATGTAATACAATTTAATAACAATATTAAACTATTAATATAAATATCAACACAATCATATTATAATAATTATTCACTCCAATGACATTTTGCATATTATCTTATTATCGTAGTTCTAAGAATTTGCTTTGATTACTTAGAAATTTGCACATTTTTGACTCCTGCAAAAAAAAAAACACAACAACAATAAATCTGCTGCACTTTGAGTAAAAAAAAAAAAAAAATCGAAATTGTGGCCTTAAAACCCTGACTTGGAAATAATGTGGCAAATCCAGACATTTGGTTCTGCAAAACTTACTGTGGAATAAAAGGCTCATATTAGGGTAAGTGCAGTGTAAGTCTGATAATGGAAACACATCTGCTGCGCGCGGCGTCTAACGCGGGCTCCCAGTATTAATTATATTGATGCACAGCGCTGCAAAGGGAGTTGAACATTATTTATAGTGATCTTTGCTAAGTAAATCATTTTAAAAATGGCTTTCTAAATGTAACGTTTTCCCCTCTTAAGAAGCCCTGCAGAATTAAAGAGGCTTTACAATGGAACATGAAACATATTGTGATAGGAGCCAGAAGCTGCCTTGATTAATGCACCCGATTATCAGCGATGCAAATCACTTTCACTTATTAAGTCGTATTTAATATCCTAATGAAGGCTTCCCGAGCAGATTTGGTAATTTCAGAGAAAGTGACTGTGAACTAGTGCCCTTTCAGCGTGTTCGGAGCGCGCTTCCATCGAAAGAAAACCTCATTTAGCCCAATAACAAGTCACATCAAATGTGTCGGCTCCCGTCTTAGTTTCTGCTGCGCAGCGGGAGGTCAATTAACCTTTTCAGGTCCAGAAGTGATCTTCCATAAATTCCAGCTGTGAAGGCCAATGGACCATGCATAAATGAAGATTACCTCCAGCTTATTCTTCTAAACAAGCATTAGACACATGTTAAATCTGTAATGAACACCATAGATTACGCTGTGCGGAGTGCACCGTAACATCCTCGCGCCTTTAATAAGGAGTCGGGGAAAGGCAACGGTTTGGGCTTGGAAATCACTTGTCGTTGTTCAGTCACTGTCAGGTTGGAGGGGGTTGCAGGTTGTGATTGTGTCCTCATGGGAGATCTTGTCTTACTTATAAAGTTGTATATAGAATATATTGAAGAAATCCTGAGGAGGCGATGGCACAGGGACGGAATGGATACCAAAGGGTGAAGCTGTGACATGTACAACCCCCTTGTGCCCTGCACTAGGTATAATGTATCACCTAAATATAATACTACTGCACACTGTGCCTCCAAATATAATACTGCCACACACAGTGTTCCCGAATGTAATACTGCCGCACACTGTGCCCTGAATTTTTAATACTGCCACACACTTGTGTATCGGAATTGATAAATACTGCCACACACTGTGCCCCGAATATAATACTGCCACACACTGTGTCCCAAACATAATACTGCCCCACACTGTGTCCCCGAATATAATACTGCCGCACACTGTGACCTCGAATATAATACTGCAACACACTGTGCCCTCAAATATAAAACTCCTGCACACTGTGCCCCAAATATAATATTGCCGCACATTGTGCCCGAAAATATATGCCATCACCCGTGCACTCAAATATAATACTGCCCCACACTGTGCCCCCAAATAATAAATACTTTCCGCCACACACTGTGCCCGAATTTAAATTAATAATCTGCCACACTAACTGTGCTCCAAATAATACTGCCACTCACTATGCCCCGAAATAATATCAAAACTTTTTACGCACACCCCTGTGCCCAAATATAATACTGCCACACACTGTGCCCCCCAAATATAATACTGCCACACACTGTGCCCCGAATATAATACTGCCACACAATGTGTCTCCAAATATAATACTGCCACACACTGTGCCCCTGAATATAATACTGCCACACACTGTGCCCCTGAATATAATACTGCCACACACTGTGCCCCCGAATATAATACTGCCACACACTGTGCCCCTGAATATAATACTGCCACACACTGTGCGCCGAATATAATACTGCCACACACAGTGCCCCTGAATATAATACTGCCGCACACTGTGTCCCCGAATATATACTGCACACACATCGTGTCCCTGAATATAGAGGCATAACTCGTGGAAATCACTAAAGAGCATTTGATGCTATCATATCATACATGAAAAACTTTGAGACTCCGCCAGATAAAAATTTTACTGCCACACACTGTCGCACCCGATCTATCTTAATCTCTGGCCACACTCTGTGCCCGATTTTATAAAAAAAAAAACTGCCACACCAACTGTTTTTTCACCAAATATAATACGGGAGCACCCACTTGCCTCCCAAATTAAAATAATGTACCCAAACTTTTTTCCCCTCCGAATAAATATACGGGGCCACCAAGTGTCTACAAATGTAATTATACTGCCACCACACTGTCCCCGGGGGAATATTTCTGCAAACACACTAGTGGTCTCCATAAATAAGCATTACACTGTGCTCTGAAAAAACTTGAGACTCTGGGTTTCCCATATATAAAAGATGAAGGCACATTTCCGTGTTTCCTTGATTTATATTTGACACACAGTGTGCCCACTAGCTATAACAGTGTCACACAGTTCATCACTGAATAAAATACTGATACACACTATTCCCAATAAGTATAACAGTATTACACATTTCACCCTTGAATATAGTACGGCCACACACTGTGTCCATGAACATAGTTCCAACACACACTGTCCCTGAATATAATACTGACACACACTGTGCCCAATAAATATAACAGTATCACACATTTCACCCTTGAATATAGTACGGCCACACACTGTGTCCCTGAATATAATACTGGCACACACTGTGTCCCTGAATATAAAACTGCCACACACTGTGTCCCTGAGTATAGTTCCACCACACACTGTCCCTGAATATAATACTGACACACACTGTCCCAGAATATAATACTGCCACAGACTGTGCCCAATAAATATAACAGTATTACTCATTTCACCCCTGAATATAATGCTGCCACACACTGTGTGCTTGAGTATTTTTCTACCACACACTGTCCCAGAATATCATACTGAAACACACTGTGCCCTCTGTATAAAACAATGCCACACATTGTATACCCTTAATAAAACAGGGACACAACGTGTCCACTTAATCACACACTTTGCCCACTGAATATAATACTGCCATATAATGGACACATTAATAGAGCAGCGACACACTGTATCCCCTGAATATACCACTGCCACATACTGCACCCTGACTATACCACTGCTCATACTCTACCCCGAATATAACGGTCACACACTGTAACCTCTGAATATAATACTACGCTTGAGAAAATGGAAAGAAAGCCAAAACTCTTCTGGCCAGCTCCATTTTACTGATTATGAATACCTGCCCGGCATTTCATTGTAAAGAAAATACTGTTTTAAAGATGCAAAAACCTTTCCACATCCTTGCGGCAGATCTTGGAGGTAATTTTCCGGCTCCCATGCGTATCCCAACCTAAAACTTATCCGCTCAATGACTGTACTCTGGGCTGGGACTGCCCCTCTAATTTGTCTTAACACGAGGGCCCATGTTTAAAGAGACGCGACAATGGCTTTTGATGAACCAAATTGTCATTTCTTGTCTTGATTATCCTCAGATTGCTTGTGTAGGACAAGATTTGCCAGTGGATTTGTTTAAAAGCAAGTAATCCCCGGGGAAGAAAATATGTGAAAGGAGGAAAAAGGAAACAGTCAGGAGTGAGATGAAAGCCGCTCATTTTTCTTCTGTAAAAGAACGAAAAAAAAAAAAAAAAAGCTGTTCTTTAAAGACTCCCCTGCCCCGCTTTAATTGGAAACATCTCTCCATGACACAGGTTTTTCTATGAAAGCAGTACATAATATTATTCTCTTGCATATAACAAGTCCGCAGATGAAAGCCCAGAGACAGAAGATCCGGGACAATTGAATAGAGCGAAGTTTTGATAGAGACCCGCAGAAGGCGACAGCTGACGTCGACAATTTCTCCACCATTTGTCTTCTAATTACTTGCAGCTTCCCACCTCGAATCATCATCATCATCCTCCAACCTCTTACGTAATCTCCCACAATGAGAACAGGACATTCTGCCATTATCATTTGGATTAAGTGCATTGATACTTTTTAAAGCATTTCACATGGCGGCTCTTAGTGCATTGTAGAAATAAAATGGCAAATCGCATTGCTTCTCATTTATTTTAATGTACTCTGATGATGTGAAAGGCGTCCGCAAGTTATCCAGTTGCTGTCTACAGACTCCCGAGTCTTATGGTTCAATGGCATATAGGATTTAAGGTGTGTGGGGAGGTGGGGGCATACACAAAGCTGCAGGAAGGTGGTGGTGTTTAAAGGGGTTTTGCCACGAAGTAAAATTGACGTGGGAAGCTTGCAAATGAGATAACAAACATTTTCACCTTTTATTATTATTAAAAATTCTGCACCGTTTTGGTTTTAGCTGCTCCTTTAGTGATCCATTGTTTACAGCTCGTCTCCAGGGGATACGACCGGGGTGGAGAGCTCCTCAGTCCTAGTCGCACATGCTCAGATATCACCTCTCCTCTCCGGCAGCTACTGAGTGTTCAAAACCCCAGGTGCTGTCACTCTACTCCTGTCCTCTGTGCTCCTTAGTAATTAGTCAAATAGTGCACATAAATAAAAAAGAAACCTCAATCAGGTTTGTGCATTGATAAAGAGAAAAAAAAACAACACACAAGTTTGGTATCTGCAGGGATTTGAACCTAGGACCCTTGTGCCTGGAGGCAAAAATTTTACCTCGCAACTATTCATAATGCTTTACATAAACAGACCTTTCCTGGACTACAGAGGGGAAAGGCCTGGTGATGTCATCCTGCTGGGTCACATGATATGCAATTCAAACAAAGCACACACGCCCCCTTCTGAGCACACAGAGCTGAAGAGCTGGATGCAGGAGGTATGAAATGAGGTCGTGGCAAAACCCCTTTAATTCTGCAAAGATGTCCTGTATTTATCAATAGAGGGCAATTGTAAAAGTTGCACGGAGGTGGAGGTGTTGTATTCTGCAAAGAGGTTCCTGACTTAACCATAGAGAGTCATTGCAAAGTGGCAGGGAGGTGTAGGTGTTTTATTCTGCAATAGTATTTGTCTATAGAAGAGCACTCATAAAGCTGTAGGAAGGTGGTGGTGTTTAATTCTGCAAATATACCCCAGTTTCATCCACAAAGAGTCATTCATAAAGCTATATATATATTTTTTAAGAAAGCTAGATTCAGCCATAGAGGGTTACTCATAAAGCTGTAGGAAGGTGGAGGTGTTTAATTCTGCAAAGATGTCCTGGATTTATCAATAGAGGACAATTGTAAAAGTTGGACGGAGGTGGAGGTGTTGTATTCTGCAGAGGTTCCCGACTTAACCATAGAGAGTCATTGCAAAGTGCCAGGGAGGTGTGGGTGTTTTATTCTGCAAGAGTCTTTGTCTATAGAAGAGCACTCATAAGCTGGGGGAAGGGGGGTTTTTAATTTCGCAAAGATGCCCGATTTATCAATAGAGGACAATTGTAAAATTTTGAGGAGGTGGAGGTGTTTTTATTCTGAGAGGTTTGACAAACCATAGAGATCATTGCAAAGCGGAAAGGGAGGGAGGGTTTTTTTTTGCAATAGTATTTGTCTATAGAAGGATCATAAATGAGGAAGGTGGTTGTTTAATTCTGCAAAGATGTCCTGTATTTATCAATAGGGGCAATTGTAAAAGTTGCAGGGGAGGTGGAGGTGTTGTTTTCCCAAAAGGGGTTCCCTGACTTAACCTAGAGAGTCATGCAAAGTGCAGGGAGGTGTGGGTGTTTTATTCTGCAATAGTATTTGTCTTAGAAAGCACTCTAAAGTCAAAAGGGGGGGGTGTTTAATTCTGCAAAGTGTCCGGGATTTATAAATAGGGGAAAATGTAAAAGTTGGGACGGAGGGGGGGTTTGTATCTGCAGAGGTTTCCCCTGATTTAAACCCCATGAGAGTCATTGAAAAGGGCGGATGTTTAGGTTTTATTCTGCAATATTTTTGTCTATAAAAGCACTCATAAACGGGAAGGGGGGGTTTTTAATTCTGAAAAGATGTCCTGTTTTATCAAAAAGGGGGAAATTTGAAAAAGTTGCAGGAGGGGAGGTTTGTATTTGCGGGAGGTTCCTGATTTAACCATAAGAGTAATTGCAAAGTGGAAGGGAGGGTGTTTTATTCTGCAATAGTATTTGTCTATAGAAGACACTCAAAAAACTGAAAAAAGGTGGGGATTTTAATTCTGCAAATATACCCCATTTCATCCACAAAATCATTCATAAAGCATAATTTTTTTTTTAAGAAACTAATTAAAACCATAGAGGGTTAGTCACAAAGCGCAAAGGGTGCGGGTTTTTTTATTCTGCAATAGTATCCTGAATATTTTCCATAGAGGATCATTCACATAGCTGCAGGAAGGTGGAGGTGTTTAATTCTGCAAAGATGTCTTGAATTTATCAATAGAGGGCAATTGTAAAAGTTGCACAGAGGTGGAAATGCTGTTTTCTGCATAGATGCCCCAGACTTAACCATAGAGATTCATTCCAAAATTGCAGGAAGGTGGAGATATTTTCTTCTATAATTAAATACAAAATCATCCTAGAGGATACTCAAAAAAAAAAAAAAAAAAAAAAAAAAAAAAAAAAAGGGGGGAGGGCGTAAAGATTTATATTTGCAATGCATCCAAAAATTAACTAAAAACAAGGTGTCAAACTAGCATTATTCACAGTAGGAGGCAATATAAGCCCTGATATCACATGGGAGAGATATAAGAGGTACAACGAACTAATGAGCAGCTGCTCACACATCCATCCACTAAGGGGGTGGGGGGCAACTACATAGTAAAAAATTGCACATTGGATGAGTAACAGTTCACACCAGTATGCAGAAAAGCCACAATATAATACAAATACAGAATTACTGATAAAACAACCACTCACACGCCTACTATCCATGAGGGGGGAGGGTTTCTAGTATTACATTTACATATAGATAAGGCTTATAAAGGGTGACTATTATATGGTTACGTCTGAGAGCAGAGGGTGTCAGTATTTTGTATTGGATACCTTGAATATGCTGGGCAACCTGCCCAATTGAATAGTAAGGATATTTTCACTGAATTTGACGCAGCTTTCTGAGCAGTTTTTGAAGCGTTTCCTCTCCCAAAGCAGCATCAAAAAAGCCTTCAGTACGTCCCCAGCTCATTTTCATTGATTCCTATGTAATTCAGTTCACTCACGACAAGGCTTTTCCGTGCATTTTCTGCCCTTCTTTGGAAGCTGTTCTGGGCGCTGAAAAAGAAGCATCATCTTGAAGCGTTTTCAGCACTGAAAATCCCCATAGGAATCAATGGAAACCTTCAAAACCTCATCTGAAACCTCATTGCATTGTTAGAAGCGTTTCTCTGCGCGTTTCGGAGGTATTTTTGAAGCGTTATTCAGCACAGTTTTTGCCCTGGCTATTAATTTGTATGGGTCAGAACCTCAGCAAAACCTTGTGAAAAACCTCTTCTAAAGAAGCGTGTTTCAGGTGTCATTTTGATGTTGTTTTCGGTTCTGAAAAATCAGCATCCAAATAAGCCGTGTGAACATACTCTAAGGGTGTCATCAATTGGTTGTAAGCCAGCATGGTGCACCATACGTAACTGTATAATTGGCACCACATAAAAGCCTTACCTATGTGCAAATGTAGTACTAGCAGTCACCCCCTCCCCCTCATGGATAGTAGGCGTGTGAGTGGTGGTTTATCAGTATTTTTACATTTATGCAATTTCCCCTGTGTTTTAGTGGGGCTTTCTTGCATACTGGTGTGAACTGGTACATATCCAATATGCAATTTTTTACTAGGCAATTTCCCTATAGTGGAGGGCTGTGTGAGCTGGACTTGTTATATGTCTTCCAGGCAGCACTGCCTCCTACTCAGAATAGTTCATTGTCCAGTCATGGAGCTGCAAGTATGGCTGCGTCTGTTTTTAAGTAAACAATTTCCATTTTTCTGTCACATTAGCATTATGGTTGCCCTCAAAGGGCCAAGATGTGTCCAGGGCCACTGTAAAGGCAGTAACGGCGGTACTGCCATATGGGGCCCAAAGCCAAGCGTGAAACAAGGGGGCCCGCTATAATTCACAAGGAAATCATGGCCTTGCTAGGGGCCCGCTATAATTCACAAGGAAATCATGGCCTTGCTAGGGGCCCGCGCTGTGTGAAGGAAGAGCCGGCCTCTGAGTCACAGCCCTACACAATTACATAGAGTATAGGCCCTCGGATTGAAAAATGCTGCGTAAAACGCATCGAAACATGCACCCATAGTGTGGTCCATGTTTGGATGCATTTTCTGTGCAGCAGAAACACACCCTATAGTTTTAAATAGGGCGTCTGCTGCATAAAACGGATAAAGAATGGACATGTCGGATCCAAAAGACTCAACAGAAAGAATGTACAACACACATCGGCGTCAGACGTCTGAATTCCGATGCATGTTTTATATTGAAACCAGCGTAAATCACACTGCACATCAATAGATGCGTGTTTAGTTCCGAAACATGGATCCAAACGCGCATCTAAAAAATTTGAATGGTTACATCATCCCGGCTATTGCCAGAAGAAAGCCCGGGCAGAGAGAGAAGAGTCCGGCTCCAGTTAATACAGAAATACTGAGGCAAAGAACAGACCTCAGGGCCTGTTCTCTAATCATGTTGAGATGTGATTTGAAGGCTGGGCCCTCCTTGAGCAGCCCCCCCCCCATCCTATCCTTTCCAGGATCCCATCCCCCGTCCTGTCCGGCCCCCTCCCCTCGTCCTGTCTATCTCCCCCTTGTCTCCTCTCCAGCCCCCCTGCCCTGTCCCCCCATCCTGTCCAATCCCCTCCTCCCTGTCCTTCCTGACCCCAACACCTGTCCTGTCCAGCCTCTCCCTCCTGCCCTGTGCTGTGCAGTTCTCTCCCACTAACCTGTCTAGCCCTCTCCCCATGTCCTGTCCAGCCTCTCCCCCCTGTCCAGCCTCTCCCCCCCTGTCCAGCCTCTCCCCCCTGTCCAGCCTCTCCCCCCGTCTTGTCCTGCCTCTCCCCCTTGCCCTGTCCTGCCTAGCCGCACCCCATGCCCTGTCCTGCCCAGCCGCACCCCATGTCCTGTCCAGCCTCTCTCCCCTGTCCAGCCTCTCCCCCTTGCCCTGTCCTGCCCAGCCGCACCCCATGTCCTGTCCAGCCTCTCTCCCCTGTCCAGCCTTTCCCCCTTGCCCTGTCCTGCCCAGCCGCACCCCATGCCCTGTCCAGCCTCTCCCCCCTGTCCAGCCTTTCCCCCTTTCCCTGTCCTGCCCAGCCGCACCCCATGTCCTGTCCAGCCTCTCCCCCCTGTCCAGCCTTTCCCCCTTGCCCTGTCCTGCCCAGCCGCACCCCATACCCTGTTCAGCCTCTCCCCCCTGTCCAGCCTCTCCTCCCTGTCCAGCCTCTCCCCCTTGCCCTGTCCTGCCCAGCCGCACCCCATGTCCTGTCCAGCCCCATCCACCCTTTCCTCTCTAACCCTACCCCCAGTCCTGTCCAGCCCCCCGACAGCCATGTGCTGTCTAGTCCCCTCCCTCCTCTACTGTCTAGCCTCCTCCCTCTCTGTCCTGTAAAGGTTCTCTCCCTCCATGTCCTTTCCAGCCTCTCCCCCTCCCTGTTCTGTCTAGCCTCCCCCCACCTCTGTCCTGTCCAGGCACTCCAGCCCTCTTCTTAGTTTCAGGGATGGGCCGTGTGCATACAATTCAGATGAATGGTGGGGCAGAGCGTGCTATGTGCCCTCTGCAGTATGTTGCTGCACAGGCGTTTCCTGTGCTGCTTCCTGTCCTTAAGCACCAGGCTTGGGGATGAGAACAGGCTGATTCACCAGGGAAGCATGGAGAGGGCCTATAAACCTAGCTACCAGGGGCTCTACCTACCTATGAGGGCAAGTTGGTAATTATTACCATTTTGAGCACTATGGATGGGGAGTTTTTACATGGGGGGGGGGGGGCGCACGGGTGTGAAGATGATAAAGTGAGGAGTCTCAGCTGTTTGTGTTATAAATTCTGCAGGGACGAGTGGTGGCCAGGAGAAGTCATCATGGTGGTCTGGACCGGATGGAGAAGAAAAGGGAAAGTGAACGACTCCTCGGACAAGATGTCACCTGTAATTCACTAAATGTAACTGCACTGTGCGCACTTGTATCTACCACTATATGGTCACTGTATGGAGGAAATATTGGACTTTGTGTATTGGTTTATATTCAATAACAGTACGATGGTATTATTCTCTTTATGGTGGAGATAGGTGGTGATTATATATTTGGTCCTTATATATTGTTATTAGTAATATCAGCCTTAGTATACTGGATTTATAGGTACAGGACTATCTCCAAAACAAGCCCCGGAACCTCTCTCCATTTTGAGCGGAGAGGTGGTCAAGACTCTCCTGTTAAAATCAATGAGAGTTCTAAATACAGCCAAGTGTTGCACCCGGCTATATGCGGAACTCCAAGTGATTTCAATGGGAGAGTCCCGACCGCCTCGCCGCCTAAAACAGTGAGGTCCCAGAACTCATTCCGGAGATAGGTGCAGGGACCCGGACCTATCAGACAGTGATAGCCTACCCTAGCGATTTGCCTTCAATGTCTGTAGTGAGAAACCTCTTAAAGGTCGATAGGACCCCAATCCCATTTCTGGAACCAGAAGCCGATGTCATCTAGTGCAGCCGCATAGAGGAGAAGTGGCTGTACAGGCGAGCGTCCCTGTCCACCAAAGTCTATAGATGTTATAGAGACAAGTGAGCCAATGACTACAAAAGGGATAGCAACAGACATTGGAGGTCACCTCTATTCACTGAAGAAGTCTATCCTTGTACAGCAAGGATGATAGATAGTGTACCTCCCATACATCCCCCAAGAGGCAAAGGCCCCAAGGCACATGAGCCGTGTGCCTTCCTACAATCAGACACTGTATAGGTACCCCTCAATCTATATCCGGGGAATCTAACCTTTCAGATAGCAGTGTACATAGAAGAGTAAAGATCAAACTTGCATCATGGTCTTTCCATCTAAGTGTCCACACAACGTGTAAAATGTACTCTTCATATTCTGCCACTGAAAACCGCGTTGGACGAGTATTTGCCATGGTATTGCATGTGGACTTAGAGTTGTTTTTTATACTCCTGGTTTACAGTTAGAAATGATTCCCATCATTCCTATCTGATTTTGGACACAGATCCGCATTAAAGATCACACACAATTTTTTTTGCGCGTTTACACAAGGTTCTTAGCCATCTCTATTGATATCAATAGTAAATTTCCATGCATTTTCTGCTTGGAATGTGACCAAAGAATGAACAAGTTGTAATTTTTTTTACAATGAAAAACCGACTGCTGAAAATACGCGTTGTATGAACTACAACACGTATTTTCTATTGATGTCAATGGGGATGGTCTACTTTTGGTTTTAGACAAGTATTACTTGTTGTGTAGGCAGAGACTAATAATAGTGTTATTGGTGTGTTTTTTTCCCCCTCCGCATCCTTTCTATCACCCTTAGGCTATGTTCACACGGCGTAATTGCGGTGCGTACAGTACAGCCGCAATTACGGCGGGTGATTTGGGAGTCGCGCTGATTTGGGAGTCGCGGCGCGGGGAGGCGGCAGCCCGCCGTCCCAATTGACAGTCATTACTCGCTGCGCGTACTCGCCGCAAGTAATTGACATGTTACTTATCTCCCCTCACGTACAATACGATTGTATTGTACAAGCGGGGAGAGGAGGCATAATCCATAGTTACCGTAATTTCGGAGCGCATCTCGCTCGTATTAGAGCACAAATATGACGCGAAATGCACGACGAAATTTGCCCTTGTGAACATAGCCTTAGGCTAATTTGCCACCTCCTTGTTACTTATCAATGCTTATCCTCTGAAGAGGTGAGCCCTTAATGGGAAGTGTAAGAGCTGGGCCCCATCTACCTGGAGGCCATGTAGCTGATATTATTTACCTGAATTTTATACAAATATGAACAAGCAGAGCTGCAGTGTAAAGCACCAGTAGATTAGATAATAGTTTTTTTTTTCGTTCTCTATAGAAAATGTTACTGTGGTCACTAATTCTAACTATACCATATCGGAACAGTAGAAAATCAAATAGGCTAAAGAAAATAATAGCAAGTAACATTCCTCAGAGGTAGAACTAAGGGAAAGTTCCATAAATCAGTGGGACTGAATAGTTGTCAAATTTTGTCAGAAAATAATAGAAACGGCTATAAACATGGGCATAACTATAGACCTAGGCAGCCATAGTGGCCCCTATGGGACCCAGAGGTGGAGGGGACCAAATCATGTAGAAGAACATTATAGCTTTTTGAAGGGAACAAGTAGTTGGTGGTTTTCTGTGATACTATGTGGCCTCTCTGATATGCAGCGGTATTATTTATACTTTTAGTTATTGCTACCTATGCTGCTACTTTAGTTTATTGTCATTGCGAGGTAGGGTCACATCTCATTTTGCTATGGGGCCTCTTGAATTCTAGTCCCACCCCTGGATTTAAACCATATCTTACAATCTTCAGTAGTGCACCACTGATAGAGGAATATGTATGCTGTTGGTTATGTATAAGACATGCTACATCAGATGCCATATTAGAAGAGATATCCTCCTCTAAGGGTGAGTTCACACAGCAAAGACAAAATACCAGTTGGATTTTCGACCCGGTATTTTGTCTTTTTGTGGCACGCAGGGGGCGTCTTATGTCTGCGGTTTGCAGATTCAAGCCGTCCCACTTCACATCCACATGTTCACGTTCTGCCTGAAAATCGGGAGGAAGAATGAACATGTTCTAAGTTTTTTTTATATGCCGGCGGTGCCAAAAACCGTCCAGCGGAAAATCCTTGCAGTGTGGACTGCTGCACAGATTTTCTATTAAAATTGATGATAAAGGTTGATAGTCGGTTTGCAGACAGTTTGCAAATCCAAAAAACGTCTGTAAAACTGTCTGAAAACCTGTGCCCTGGGAACGGGCCCTAATTGTATTTCTTCTTGTAGAAAATATAAGCGTCAGTTCACACAATGGATTTTAAATGTGGAATCTGATGTGGATTCAAAGTTGGGTTTCACGTTAAAATCCTTGTGCAAACCGAGTCTTATTCATTTGCTTGGATGTTCCACGCCTGCGGTGCAAATAAAACAGAATGGTCATGTCCGTTCATTGAAGCCAATCCTGCTTGGATTCCACTTTGGACAGGAGGGAGGCGAATTATTCCCACTGAAATGAGGCTTCCACGCCTCCAAATAAGAGACAAAAACTACCTCTGTAAAGTTCAAATCCATGGCAGAAATTTGAGGTATTACCTAGGTGTTTTTTTTGTGCAGTACAAAACACCCTATGGATATGATATGGCAATTTATGGAGGCTTAGCCAGAAGAAGTGGTGATGGTAGATCAGGATATAGAACATGTAGCAATTTCTTGAAGGCTACAATGAATGATATTAGAAGATGGAAGGTGTTTTTTTTTAACAGGTAGGTTGTTAAGTGACAACTCTTCTAAGGGTCACAATATGGCATTGAAATTGGGTATTACTATTTTAGCTCCCTGGGCCTGGTGGGGCATCCATGGAGAGGCCTGTAACTGTATATATCTCATCTAAGCAATAGTTATACCTGCATAAGACAAGCTGCCTATGGGTTCAAGGGTCTACAAGAAAACTGCTACATTTATTGCCTAAAGTCCCATGTATTATCTTTCTTTTTCTGTGTTGTGTCCTGAGATGCCAACGTTTTAGAAGCTAGATACTTCCTTTCTCACTGATCTAACCCTTGGTCTACACTTCCCAGTATTCCTTGCTTTCAACTTCTTGTGTCTGACCTGGGACAATGTAAGAATTAATAAGACCCCATAGTCAAATGAGATGGGCCCCATGTACATCCCGAACATTCTCAGACATCACCTCTCCTCTCAGGCAGCTACTGTCAGTCTCTTCCCTGCTTAGTAATCACAAACACTCACTGCTGAGCGAGTGTTCAACCCCAGGTGCTGTCATTCTACTCCCATCCCCTGTTCTCCTTAGTATTTAGTCAAACAGTACAAAAAAAAAATAAATAAATAAAAAGGAAAAAGAAACCTCAATTAGACAAAAAAAAATAAATCTATGTTTGGTGCCTGCAGGGATTTGAACCTAGGACCGCTATGTTGGAAGGCAGAGACTCTAACCACTCAGCTACTTTGTAACTGCACAGAGTGCCTGACACAAACAGACCTTTCTTGGACTAAAGTGAGCACACTGTGGAGAAAGGCATGGTGATGTCAAGCCTGCTAGGTCACATCATATACAATTCAAACAAATCACACACACACCCTTTTCAGTGCAGAGAAAGCCAGAGCTGGATAAAGGAAGTATGAAATAAGTTTGTGTCAAAACCCCTTTAAGTGTTAAAGGGGTTTGCCACGATGTAATGTTGACGTGGGATCCTCTAAAATGGGTATTTAATCACTTTTCTAAAATTATGTGATTACAAAAAATTGCAGCCTGAGAGAGCTACAGGCTGCCTTACCTGCCCTTAGTTACTTAAAAGCCTCTATTAGATACGACCTGACAAAAGAGCTGCTGGCCGGGCTTGCTCAGAGCACACTTCTTATCTGATGAAAGGGAGCTGAAGAAGCTTTCAAGGCACCGGGTAGAAATATGTTGTCTTTTGTATACAGAATCCACTAGTTGTAATGTGATTATCTGAGTAGTTCTCTGCTTTATCTGATGACAGGGAACATGAAGGAGCTTTCAAGCTGCTGTGGAGAAAAGGTGTTGTCTTTTGTATACAGAATCCACTAGTTGTAGTTTGATTATTTGAGTGAACATTTCACACGATCCCTTATACATGGCTCTGTGCTCTGGCTGTGTCTCTCTCAGCTCAGCGTGGCTTGTTTACATTTGATTCTTAGCAGATAAGGCACATCCTGGCAAAACCCCTTTAATATGGTAGCTGTCAGATAGCTACTTGTGTCTTAGAAACTGAAGGAATCCAGGACAGAAGTGACTGGGGCTCTGAACATTGAGAGGGATAGGAGGAAGGGCTCTCTCACTGTGACTGGCTACCAAGGAGAACTACCATAGTGACTCATTGACAGAGACATTTGCTTCTAAAGAGATAATATGGTAGCTGTCAGATAGCTACTTCCTGTCTTAGAAACTGAAGGAGTCCAGAGGGAGAGGAACAGACTAGGGCTGAGCTGCATTATCAGTCGCAGTCCATGGTCGAGATTGGCACTGTTTTTAGTAAAACACCAGACAATTCTTCCTCTATCTCTAAACCAAAAGGTTCTTCTAGGACACTCAAGTAAGAATATCAGATCCGTTCAGGTCGTGACATGGCTGACGTCAGGCATCGGCTTTCAGTTTGTTTACTTCTCCACAAACAAATGAAATGATATTTCCTTGCAAAACTCGATATTTACAGAAATAAGCAAACACTCAAGAAGATCCCGAGACGATTGAAGACCCTTCTCCGGGAGCAGAAGATCTTGCGGATGATGACAAGAACGACGTGTAAAGGGGATAAGTGAGTTATTTACACATTTTGGGACATTAGAAAAATTTCAAAAAACAATTCTAATCGTTCTCAAGTCATCGGCTGATGTTCCTTGCTCCATTAGGAAACCCTATATCCAGCTTGTCTCATGATTTGTTTTGAAATAATGACCAAAAAAAGGACAAAACAAAAAAACCCATTAGCCGGCAATCACATTGTACACAATTTCCCCCAATCAAGTCATTCGCTGATTTAATTTCGGCTTGGAAAAGCTTTCAGGATAGGAGGTGAAAGACAGATTAAAAAAAATAATATTATGGAAGTAACAATGAACTCTAGGGAACGTATTATTACCCTCAAATTGAACATCCATCGATTTCCTGCTTCTCATCACATCTGAGAAATGTAATTGTGTGATTTCAATGCCCTGTTGTGCTTCAGTATTTTGTAGCATTACACAATAGGGACCATTATCAATCAGGAGGACACGCCGTGCTGTAGAATCAGAGTCCACGCCTCCGTCAGGTCAGGCTCCTGACGCTGCAAGGTGCTTTAAGAAGTGTTGGTTTTCCTTAAACCTTCCCCCTTATTGCTTTCATCTTCACGGATCTCTGAATCAAAATGGTAAAAAAAATAAAATAAAGGGATAATGTTTTTGCACTCGCTGCTAAAGGGGACCCTTTAAAGTTAAACAGTGGGTCAGGTCCACTGTCGGAAATGTTTAGCTATGAAGGCTTGCCTTTTGTATTCCCAGCTCTTTGATAGCTTCCATGTGGCCAGAACGTAGGGCTCGCTCTGGCCATTCTTTTAGGGGCATTCAAAGCCTTCTCTTTAATTGGTGAACCTGTTGAACAGTAAGTAATGGCAAAGGGCCTTAAGAAGCTTGGTCCACTCCACATCCAACACAGAGGCCCCCAATGCTCTGCCCTTTCACAATTTGGCCTTTGCAGCCAAGCTAATCATAAGACGTACAAAGGACAGATGTTTCTTTCATAATGCTGAAGAATGGAGGACATTTGATCATCTTGATCTTAGATTTTGATTTATCGGAATCGATTGATTATGTAGTAAGAGGGGATTCGAGGGATCAGGAATGAGAAGACAATGCGGAGTGTGTCTTGTGTTCAGGGGTTTGTGTTCTACCACCGTGAAATAATTGGTCTTCTTTAGCCCTTTAATGATTGACATATGAAATTACATGTTTGGTCGTAGCTGGGGCCTTGCTTTTGATATCACCATCTGGCTATTCAGCTGAATGGAGATATTGTGCTTGACAGGAGAGGACTATTTTTGAGCATCTTCAGATCCTGCTCTGGTCCCAATTACAGACTCCGTGAGGAGTCACATGCAATTATTTCCTTTTCTTCTGCTACATCTACTTATTGTACGGGAAAATATAACACAGTAAGTTTAAATCAAAGGCAAAGTTAAGACATTTGGTGAGAATATAATGGAAGAAATATTATACGTGGATAAGAGATGTTTTGTTATAGGTTTGGGACTCTGCAGAGTACCAGAGCGTCCACAGCTGGGCCCAGATCCTTAAATAATAATAAAGCCCAAAGACAACCTCCTATGGAAGTGACTTTGACGTTAATCAATTGTCAATACTCTCTTTTTCTTACTGGACAATTCATAAATAATGATATCCCCGACCCCTGATAGGCATGGTGGGTCCTCAAACATGGCAGGACTGGGACTGCTTTTTAGGGAGAAAGACAGTGAAAGAGAGACATAAAGCATGAGTCATGTGCAGTCATGTTCAGTAGCTGTACGGTGGGCCCCAAGAATGAACTGTACTGGTGGGCCCCAAGAATCAACTCCACTGGTGGCCCCAAGAACCAACTCCACTGGTGGCCCCAAGAACCAACTCCACTGGTGGACCCCAATAATCAACTCCAATGGTGTGC
Source organism: Phyllomedusa bahiana (assembly GCA_025379985.1). NCBI lineage: Eukaryota > Metazoa > Chordata > Amphibia > Anura > Hylidae > Phyllomedusa > Phyllomedusa bahiana. The sequence goes on along the minus strand of JAODAL010012860.1, from coordinate 59,233 downwards.
CCCAAGAACCAACTCCACTGGTGGACCATAAGAATCAACTCCACTGATGGGCCCCAAGAATCAGCTTCACTGGTGGGCCCCAAGAATGAACTCCACTGGGGGCCCCAAATATCAACTCCACTGATGGGCCCCAAGAATCAACTCCACCTGTGGGCCCCGACAGTCAATTTCGCTGGTTGGCCCCAAGAATTAACTTCACTTGTGGACCCTAAGAATCAACTTCACTGGTAGGCTCTGAGAAGCAACTCCACTGGTAGACCCCAAGAGTCACCTCCACTGGTGGATCCCAAGAATCAACTCCACTAGTGGGCCCCAAGAATCAACTCCACTGTTGGGCACTAAGAATCAACTCTGCTGGTGGACTCTAAGAATCCACTCCACTGATGGGCCCCAGGAATATCAGCCTGATTTCCTCGAACAAAACTGACCAAACAATTGTGTTTCTGTAGATTTAATTTCAGGTGTAACTAGCCAAAAACAGATAGATGTCTACAGACACCAAAGGTTGGTGAAAATACGAATGCCCTTTAGTCTTCTGAATGATCTGGTCATGAGATGTGTAACGGCTGGGTAGTGGATCCGCCGGACCACCGCAAGCGATGATAGCTAAGCCACGCCAGGGAACGGAATCTAAGTAGCCCCCGGTTTTCACCAGAGCCCGCCGCAAAGCAGGATGGACTTGCTGTGGCGTGAGGCTACCAGGTTCGTCCCCCTGACGTGACTTGCTTGCGGTGGCAGCCGAGGTGCAGCGTGGTACAGAATCGTAGTCGTGGGCAGGCAGAAGGTCAGGGCAGGCGGCAGAGGTTCGTGGTCGTAGACAGGCAGGAAGGTCAGGGCAGGCGGCAGAGGTTCGTGGTCGTAGACAGGCAGGAAGGTCGGGGCAGGCGGCAGAGGTTCGGAGTTGAGAAACGTAGCAAGGGGTCTGGTACACCGGTAAGGCGAGAGTATGTATTTTTTGGAACGCTTTTCTCTAGGGCACGGGGCAACATAAGATCCAGCAAGGAGTGATTGTGGGACGTAACCTTAAGTAGGGGGAAGCGCCTGGCAATAAACCAATAATCAGGCGTGGCCCTTTAAATCCCCGGGAACGATGCGCGCCGCGCGCCTTCTAGGACACAGGCACGCGCGCCTCGGCCGGCAGAGGGGCGCGGACGGCATACAGGAGCGCGGTCAGGTAAGTCCACGGCAGACGCAGCCCCCGGCTCGTCCCGCGCCAGCGGCGGCACCCGCACCGGTGGGCACCCGGGAGGGGGACCACGGATGCGCCCGCGGCCCGCGGGCCGGGGAGCGGCGCAGGCCGTGACAAGATGTTTACTGTGCCATATTGAAACTTTTAACCTCTTCACCTTCCTTGGCCTAATGATTTGCAAAGGCTTTATATCACATTGTGATATCAACAAGATGTGAATAGGAAGCCCGTGTGAAGGTAATGTACATCAACACCACTTTTATTATCAGTTGTGGTAACCTGCAGAGGTCTTTTCTTCCTGTAAAGACAACACAATATCAGTAAAAAGGAATAAGACACAAATATCTTAGAATCCTGACTTTTCCAGCACCTGCACCCCTGGCTATATGGGTTCCATTTAGGCAGGCAGGTTTAAATAGGATATATGGAGCCCCAAATAGGCAAGGTTTAGGTAGCCAATAGAGTGCCCATATAGGCAGGCAGGGTTTAGGTAGCTATAGGGAGCCATACAGGTAGACAGGGGTTAGGTGGGCTATAGGGGCCATATAGGTAGGGTTTAGGCAGCTGAAGGGGCCCCAGATAAGTAGACAGGGGGGCTAGAGGGGCTATAGAGGCAGACAGGCTTCACGGTAGCTATAGGGCTATTCAGGCAGGAAGACTTGGAGCTATATAGGCAGCCTTAAGGGGGCTATATAGGCAGCCTGGGGGGTATAAAGGCAGCCTGGGGGGGGTGTACAGGCAGGCTTAGGGGGTGTACAGGAAGGCTTAGGGGGGTGTACAGGGAGGCTAGGGGGTATACAGGGGCTGTATAGGCAGGCAGGCAGGCTAGGGGGCTGTATAGGCAGGCAGGCTAGGGGGTGTATAGGTAGCCCTAGGGGGCTGTATAGGCAGGCAGGCTAGGGGGTGTATAGGTAGCCCTAGGGGGCTGTATAGGCAGGCAGGCTAGGGTGCTGTATAGGCAGGCAGGCTAGGGGGCTGTAATAGGCAGGAAGGCAGGCTAGGGGGCTGTATAGGCAGGGAGGCTAGGGGGCTGTATAGGCAGGCAGGCTAGGGGGCTGTAATAGGCAGGCAGACAGGCTAGGGGGCTGTATAGGCAGGCAGGGTAGGGGGCGGTAATAGGCAGGCAGACAGGCTAGGGGGCTGTATAGGCAGGCAGGCTAGGGGGCTGTAATAGGCAGGCAGGCAGGCTAGGGGGCTGTATAGGCAGGCAGGTTAGGGGGCTGTAATAGGCAGGCAGGCAGGCTAGGGGGGGGTATAGTCAGGGAGGCAGGTTAGGGGGCTGTAATAGGCAGGCAGACAGGCTCGGGGGCTGTAATAGGCAGGCAGACAGGCTCGGGGGCTGTAATAGGCAGGCAGGCAGGCGAAGGGGCTGTAATAGGCAGGCAGGCAGGTTAGGGGGCTGTAATAGGCAGGCAGACAGGCTAGGGGGCTGTATAGGCAGGCAGGCTAGGGGGCTGTATGCAGGCAGGCAGGCTAGGGGGCTGTAATAGGCAGGCAGGCAGGCTAGGGGGCTGTATAGGCAGGGAGGCTAGGGCATAGTTGCCAACTTTTGAAAATGTAAAAGCAGGAGATAGTAGTGGGCGGCGCGCGTAGCCCCCATTGTTAGCCAGGTAGTGCCCCCATGGTTAGCCAAGTAGTGCCCCCATCGTTAGCCAGGTAGTGCCACCATGCCCCCATTGTTAGCCAGGTAGTGCCTCCATTGTTGCCAGGTAGACCCCCCATTGTAGCCAGGTAGTGCCCCCATTGTAGCCAGTGTGCCCCCATTGTAGCCAGATAGTACCCCCTTTAGTAGCCAGGTAGTGCCCCCATTAGTAGCCAGGTAGTGCCTCCATTGTTGCCAGGTAGTGCCCCCATTGTAGCCAGGTAGTGCCCCACATTGTAGCCAGGTAGTGCCCCCCATTGTAGCCAGGTAGTGCCCCCCATTGTTAGCCAGGTAGTGCCCCCATCGTTAGCCAGGTAGTGCCCCCATTGTTGCCAGGTAGTGCCTGCATTGTTTGCCAGGTAGACCCCCCATTGTAGCCAGGTTTTGCCCCCTTTAGTAGCCAGGTAGTGCCCCCTTTTGTAGCCAGGTAGTGCCCCCATTAGTAGCCAGGTAGTGCCTCCATTGTTCAAAAACGTACACATAGGCTGTATGGACAAAACATTGAACTTTACTTCATTTTTATAAATTGGTGCATAAAAGACATAGTTCTTGGGAAAGGAAGGCGTGCCTTCCAAAACGTCGCGTCATTGCATGGTGGCACTGGGCTGCAACTCAGCATGATCGGCTCCTACTAGTCTACTATGGGACTTTCACTCACCTCCTAAACAGGAGAAGCTATACAGCTAAGTACTGCCACGTTTTCATATGTTTTTCATTGCCTAAGGTGTTCGTCATAGAACTATGTCTTTTATACACCAATTTATAAAAATGAAGTAAAGTTCAATGTTTTTTCCATACAGCCTATGTGAACGTTTTTGATTTATATAGGGGAGTCTAAGCAAGGTACTCCTAACGGCTGGGACTATAACGTGTGCACTGCTAATATACGGCATTGTTTGCAATTATTGGATAGTGCCTCCATTGTTGCCAGGTAGTGCCCCCATTGTAGCCAGGTAGTGCCCCCCATTGTAGCCAGGTAGTTCCCCCCCATTGTAGCCAGGTAATGCCCCCATTGTTAGCCAGGTAGTGCCCTCTCTGTTGCCAGGTAGTGCCCCCCATTGTTAGCCAGGTAGTGCCCCCATTGTAGCCAGGTAGACCCCCCATTGTAGCCAGGTAGTGCCCCCCATTGTTAGCCAGGTAGTGCCTCCCATTGTAGCCAGGTAGTGCCCCCCATTGTTAGCCAGGTAGTCCCCCCATTGTTAGCCAGGTAGTGCCCCCCATTGTTAGCCAGGTAGTGCCCCCATTGTAGCTAGGTAGACCCCCCATTGTAGCCAGGTAGTGCCCCCCATTGTAGCCAGGTAGTGCCCCCCCATTGTAGCCAGGTAGACCCCCGATTGTAGCCAGGTAGACCCCCCCATTGTAGCCAGACAGTGCCCCCCTAAAACTAATAAAAATAAAATAATAAAATCCACTTACCTGACCAGGCTCCTGCAGAGCGGCCTGCTCCAGCCGATCTCCTCAGCGTCACAGGGGAAGTGAGAGCAGCCGCGCGTCACTTCCTCTGTGACGCTGACATGTGTGTACGGCGCACAGCAGCGCCGGACATACAGGGGGAGGAGGCAGGAGGGAGCGATCCCTCCTGCCTCCTCCCTGCTCAGCGAGGTTCGGGCGGGTGAAGCGGGCGCAGCGCCCGCTTTACCCGCCTGTGGGAACGGACCGGCGGCGCCAGAGTAGCGCACTAGCGGGAGGGCGTGGAGGGGAGGGGACCCCAAATAGCGGGGTGTAATAGGCAGGCTAGGGGGCTGTAATAGGCAGGCAGGCTAGGGGGTGTATAGGTAGCCCTAGGGGGCTGTATAGGCAGGCAGGCTAGGGGTGTATAGGCAGGCTAGGGGCTGTATAGGCAGGCTAGGGGGTGTATAGGCAGGCATATAGGGGGCTGTATAGGCAGGCTAGGGGCAGGTAAAATAAGAAACAGTTTACTCACCTCGGTCCACGCTCCCCCGATGCGCCGTGCTGCAGCCTCTGTGCTCAGCGCGGGCGGCGCGGTGATGTGACGTCACCGCACGTGCCCACGTGACCACAGAGCGCCGGCAGGGGAAGTAGCAGGGCGGAGCGAGCGTCGCTCCTTTCTGCTAGCTCCGGCCAGCGTTGCCTCTGAACGCTCGGGCCGGGGGGTCCGGGCGTTCAGAGGCAGTATGCGCCGGGCCCCTCAGCTCCCCGCCCGCCACAGTGAACTGTTAAGTTCACTGCCGGTGGACACAGGAGCGACATTACCGGGGTAGCGGACGCGGTAGCAGCTGCCCCGGGACCCCCCTAAGCGCAGGGGCCCCGTAGCAACTGCTACCCCTGCTACCCCGGTAGTTACGACCCTGGGCACCACCATAACTCCCGGGCAGCAGGCCCGTTGTCTTGGAGTTATACTAGATTCTAATCTGTTCTTCACTCCCTATGGTCAATCCCTTGCCCACTCCTGTCATCTGCACCTCAAGAACATCTCCAGAATTCGACCTTTCCTCACTTCGGAAACAACTCAAACTTTTATTGCCATCCTTATACTTTCTTGTCTTGATTACTGTAACTCCCTGCTTATCGGTCTCTATTTCTGTAAACTCTCCCCTCTCCAATCTGTCCAGAATGCAGCAGCCAGGCTTGTCTTTCTTTCCAGCCGCTATACTGATGCCTCTACCCTGTGTCACACACAGCGCTTGACCCCCTGCATCACTTCCCTCATCTCTGTCTACCACCATACCTGGTCTGTGCTATCTGTTGATGATCTGAGATTACATGCCTTGGTCATCCAAGCCTCCTATGCCTGTCTCCAAGATTTTTTAATGTGCTGCACCAGTTTCTGGAACATGCTACCTGTACGAATACCCCGGCAACTCTGAGTCTCAGTCTGCCCTCCCAATCTTCCTATCCAATTTTCCTTGATCCCAACCTCCCTGCTGAAGCCCCCATGAATGAACGACACACCTGCTTGGATTAAATTGGCCACAGCACCGTTTTATTAACAACATACACATAAATATAACACAATACCATTATAAAAAGCATATAATCTGTAAACCGGGTAATAAATATATATATGTAAAAATATACCTCCACGTATAAATAATCCACCTCTGCCCGTGCCTCTCCATATACATATATATATCTATATACAACCACAAAAATTTTAACCCGAATAACACTTTATAACCCAGTACCAAACATGGACCGAGGCCCTTTTGGAGCCCCAAAACCGACCCGCCCCAAAATCCCCAAGGGGACAAACCACCATTTTGCCCCCGCCGACTCACGGGCTCAGGGGCCCAAAAGCCATACTCTATGCTCCCCATTTTGCTCCCAGGGATAACACCCCGAAAGAGCCCACCTTCGCCGGGCCTTTCCAAGTTACCCAAACTCTGAGGGGAATCCTACCCGAAGGACTCCTCACCTTTTCGACCCTGCGAGCAGCTGCCCCGGGCCCCCGTGACCCATAAAAACCGCTACCCACTGCACCCCGGTAGTTACGACCCTGGGCACCACCAAACTCCCGCAGCAGGCCGTTTCTCTGGATTATACTAGATTCTAATCTGTCTTACACTCCCATATTGGGTGGGCGGGTAATCCCTGCCCACTCTGTCACCTGCACCTCAAGAACATCTCCAGAATTCGACTTTTCCCCTTCGGAAACAACGTCAGAACTTTTATGCCATCCTTATACTTTCTGTCTTGATTCTGTAACTCCCTGTTATCGTCTCTTTTCTGTAAACCTCCCCTCTCCAATCTGTCCAGATGCAGCAGCCGGCTGTCTTTCTTCCAGCGCTTACGATGCGCTCTACCCGTGTCACCCCAGCGCTTGTCCGCTGCTCCACTTCCCGTCACCTCGTCTACCACCATACCTGGTCTGTGCTATCTGTGATGATCTGAATTACTCCTGGTCACCAAGCTCCTATGCTGCTCAGATTTCTCTGCCAGTTCTCTGGAACATGCTACCTGTACGATCAGGCACACTCATAACCCTCACAGTTTTAAGTGCACCCTGAGAATACATGTTGTTAGGCAGGCCTGCCAACATCCTTAATTGCTAACTCCCCACTTTCTGCCACACACATTTCTGTTACTTCTTGCACTTGGGCACTCACAGGCACTTATCTGTATATAGATGTACTATCTGGGTAGAAGGCTCATCCACTTTTTATGTAAACTCCCCTGTATTTATGTAATATGGCTAGACCATCATGTAAACTGAGCACTTCTAACCCTTCATCTCCCCCATACACCCTCATAGATTGGGAGCTTTTGTGAGCTGGGCCCTCACACCTTGTGTCTCATCTGTAGGTAGCTTTTATTGTATAGTGTCTGTCTTTTTGTCTTATACCCTCTACATTGTAAAGTGCTGTGGAATATGTTGGTGCTATACAATACCGTGCAAAAGTCTGGGGTCACCCAAACACTGTTGTGTTTTCCCTGATACTTTTATTTATCAAATGAGTTGCAAAATGAACAGAAATCTCGTCCAGACATTGACAAGGTTAGAAATAATGATTTTTATTTGAAATAATAATTTTCTACTTCAAACTTTGCTTTTGTCGCTCCCTTTGCAGCAATTCCAGCATTGCAGACCTTTGGCTTCTAGCTGTTAATTTGCTAAGGTCATCTGGAGAAATTTCACCCCTGCTTCCAGAAGCCCCTCCCACAAGTTGGATTGACTTGATGGGCACTTTTTGCGCACCATACGGTCAAGCTGCTCCCACAACATTTCAATGGGGTTAAGATCTGGTGATAGCCTTCCTTATTCGAAATCCCTTTTACTTTGTACAAATCTCTCACTTTACCAGCACCCAGGGCCGGGACAAGACATTATGGTGCCCTAGGCACATGGGTCAAATGGTGCCCCCCTCCCCCATATTAAAAGTTCACATGCCTCCCCCCTTGCTATTTTACAAAAGAAAAAAAAAATGTTACACATAATTGGTATCACCGCGTACAATCAAATCTATTAAAATATAACACCATTCATCTCATATGCTCCAAATTGTAATAAAAAAAAAATCATTTTATGCTTTTGGGTTTTTGGTCATTTGACATCCTCTAAAATTAAAGAAAAGTGACCAAAAAGTCACATGTATGCCAAAACGGTGCCAATGAAAAGTACACATCAACCTGCAAAAAATGCTCCCTCACTCAAGTCCCCAGAGGGACGAGCAAAAAAGTTATTGGCTGAAAATTTAAAGAGTAGATGTTTGGGGTTTTTATGGTACTAAAACATTATTATATCCCTACATATTTGGTATTGCTGGACTTGAATCAACCTGCGGAATACAGAGAACACATTATTTATACCAGTGAATGCTGTAGAGATAAAAAAAAACCTGCAAACATGGCGTAAGTAGTTTTTTTTTATAACATTTTGCCCCACTTAGAATTTTTTTTGGGGTTTCCCAGTATATTCTATATTACAGTTAATGACAACATAATAAAGTTCAACTTGTACTGCAAAATAAAAGCCCTCATATTTCTATGTATATGAAAAAAAAAAAAAAACTAATGGCTCTGGGAAGGAAAGGGGGGGGGGGGGGAATACAAAGAGCCATATTATTATGACCGGTTGTCAGGAAGGGGTTAAAGGTATTTATTTTCCGCGGAATAGGAGGCAGCAGCAAGTGCCGTGATGGTGAACCTTTTAGAGAACGGGTGCCCAAACTGCAACCCAAAACCTACTTATTCATCACAAAGTGCCAAAAGACTAATGTAACCTGAATACTGAGGTGATGTCTCTGTTACCCATAGAAACCAACCCGAGTGCAGCTTTTATTTTATTTTTTTAGTGCAGTAGAAGAAATAATAGCTGAGCTCTTATTGGTTCCTATGGGCTGATTGGTTGCTATGGGTAACAAAAACAGACTATTAGACGTTAGAGTTTATTTATATTATATGCACATGTGTGAGTGTATACTGTAAATTGATATAATGCATGTATATTTTATACATATATACACACACATCATATATACACACATATTGTGTATATATATAGAGAGAGAGAGTGTGTAATATAATATAATATATTATATATATATATATATATGTATATATATATATTGTAAAAAGCCTAGGCGAATAAGGCTGAGATCCGGCGCACTTGCCAAAAAGTCCAAATGACCCTTTCGGGAATAAAGAATTAGTTGCCTTTATTAATAAAAGCACTATGGGTTCTTACCCACAATGCATTTTAAAAACAAGAACTAAAAGCAAAGAACTTTACGCGTTTCGCGGGGTATACCCTCGCTTCCTCAGAAGTCTATACCATCATAACCAACACACATCTTAAATAGGTAAAACTGGCGGCACAATTCTATCTAGTTCTGTGAGTGAGTATCTGATACGTGCTTTCTTTCTGTTGGCTGGTCCGATATAAGGATGTCAGTGATCATATGACCTCCACCAGCACCAAAGCAACCCCAGACCATCACATGACCTCCACCAGCACCAAAGCAACCCCAGACCATCACATGAACTCCACCAGCACCAAAGCAACCCCAGACCATCACATGACCTCCACCAGCACCAAAGCAACCCCAGACCATCACATGACCTCCACCATGCTTGACACATGGTGTCAGGCAGTCTTCCAGCATCTTCTCAGTTGTTCTGCGTCTCACAAATGTTCTTCTATGTGATCCAAAAACCTCAGACTTCGATTTGTCTGTCCATAACACTTTTTTCCAATCTTCCTCTGTCCAATGTCTGTGTCCCTTAGCCCATCTTTTCCTTTTATTAGCCAGTCTCAGATATGGCTTTTTCTTTGCCACTCTGCCCTGAAGGCCAGCATCCCGGAGTCGCCTCTTCCCTGTAGACGTTGACACTGGCGTTTTGCGGGTACTATTTAATGAAGCTGCCAGTTGAGGACCTGTGAGGCGATGATTTCTCAAACTAGAGACTCTAATGTACTTGTCTTGTTGCTCAGTTGTGCAGCGGGGCCTCCCACTTCTCTTTCTACTCTGGTTAGAGCCTGTTTGTGCTCTCTTCTGAAGGGAGCAGTACACACCGTTGTAGGAAATCTTCAGTTTCTTGGAAATTTCTCGTGTGGAATAGCCTTCATCTTTCAGCACAAGAATAGACTTTCGAGTTTCACATGAAAGTTCTCTTTTTCTGGCCATTTTGCGAGTTTAATCGAACCAACAAATGTAATGCTCCAGATTCTCAACTAGCTCAAAGGAAGGTCAGTTTTATAGCTTCTCTAATCATCAAAACTGTTTTTTTTAGCTGTGCTAACAGACTTGCACAAGGGTTTCCAAGGGTGTTCAAAATATCCAATAGCTTTCTTACACAGTTAGCAAACACAATGTACCATTAGAACACTGGAGTGATGGTTGTTGGAAATGGGCCTCTATACACCTATGTAGATATTGCATTAACAACCAGACGTTTGCAGCTAAAACAGTCATTTACCACATTAACAATGTATAGAGTAGATTTCTGATTCATTTAATGTTAGCTTCGTTGAAAAAAACTGTTTTTCTTTCAAAAATAAAGAAATTTCTAAGTGACCCCAAACTTTTGAACGGTAGTGTATAAATAAAGATTATTATTATCATGGATATGGGATTGCCTAACCCCAATAAAAAGGCAAGACGAGAAAACACCTAAAACCATGGCGTTAGCTCAGCGGAATCTTTCCCATTTTCTAAAACCGTTAAGTGAATAACAGAACTGAGATAAGGTTTTCAGTTCACCACAATCGTCAATGTCCTCACACTGGGTAAGATGACAGAATCAACCTAATTTCATGTCCTCCCCAGCAATATTTTTCTTATAAATATGACGCTTACATCAGAAGGGAACTGTATATGAGCCAGTAAAGATCTGATCCCCTCCGGCCTCTGATAAAAAGGAAGTAACTTAATGAGATACGGAAATACATGCATTCTACTGATAGTTGGGCTTTATCGTATTGTCATGGAGAGCTCTGGGGTAGGATATTGATCTTCAGGTTTTAGGTCTCAGGAATTCCATTAACGTCTTTGAAGAAATCTTGGAGATAAATGTATGATGGATGTTTACATAAAAGGGATACATTACTATGATCCAGTTCATGCGACCCACAGCATATTATATGCACAAAGATAAGAATAAATCGGCTCAGCTACTGCCGTCAGTCCCATCAACGCTGCATGGAGTTGACAGTGCTCATGCTCGACCATTGCTCCATTGAAATGGGGGTACAGAACCCTGTTCTGGTGATCTGTAGGGGCCCCAACGGTCAGACCCCCACTGATCTAGCTGCATTACCTATCCAGTTGATAGGTGATTGTCTGTTATCATGTGAACACCCCTTTCATGGTGGACAACATATCCCTTTGCTCTATCATAGTATATGGACCTCACACGGGACAAAGCAACCTCTTGGTGCATTGTCTATAAGAATACAATCCAATATCAGCAGCACACTACAAATCCTAAAAAAACTATCAAAAGGCACATAGGAATTTTTGGAAAAGCATTTCTGCTACTTAGAATACATGAAAATTTTTTGAGGTTCTTAGTTCACATTTTTGATTAAAACTGCTTAAAGGGGTTGTCTCACTACATTGATTCATCTCACCTCAGTCCTGTTTTCTTGGTCTCATTTTGAATTCAGGGGTGTATTTACTGGCTTCTACTAGGCTACAGTAGAAGCCAGATCTGTAGCTATAGCAACCAGTGCTGGCAGCCTATCAGGAGAGATTGAACAGGTCTGTAGCTATAGCGACCGGAGGAGCTGATGCAGCCCATACAAGAGGGGATATCTAGGAATAGGTGGGACACTGTTAATGGACATATATTACAAAGTGACTTGTTTTTGCTAAATCTTTAACATAAGAAGCAATCCTTGTAGTAAGACAAACCCTTTAAGGCCGCCTCCCAATAAGCAAGGGGACCTCAATACAATAACATTACCTCTCTTAGTGCCTGTTCAGACCTCCATACTTCAGGGAGAGAGGATTCCAGCTACAAGCTACTCTGCATTGATTTAAAAGCCTGTGCAGGTTGGCGGAGTGCAAAAAGCAAAGAGGGGCCAGCCACTGCCCCATGCAAACAGTCTAGAAAACAATATTTAGTTCTGCACATTCAAAAAATTTCTTGGAAAAAATTGAGCTTGATTGGGAGGTAGGCTTTTTAGCTTTTTAGTGCTAGTAGTGTGCTGCTGATATTAGATTGTGTTTGTATGTTACTGCCACATCAGTGTGCACCTAAGTTTTTTTGGGGTTTGCAGAACCAAATATTGTTTTCTAGACTGTTTGTATGGGGGAGTGGCTGCCCCCTCGTTGGTTTTTTCCTCTCCACCCACCTGCACAGGCTTTTAAATCAATGCAGAGTTCCTTGCTCATTTTTTCTCCGAAAAAGTTTTTGGGATGTTCAGAACCAAATATTGTTTTCTAGACTGTTTGTATGTGGGATTGGCTGCCCCCTCATTGTTTTTTTGCACTCCATCCACCTTTACAGGCTGTTAAATCAATGCAGAGTTCCTTGTAGCTGGAACCTTCTCTCCCTGAAATGTGGAGGTCTGAACAGGCTCTAAGAAAGGTAACGTTAAAATAGGTTCCCACCTGCATTTGAGGTCCCGTTGAAGTTTTGGAGGTGGGCTTAAGCAGTTTTGATCAAAAAATGTGAACTAAGAACCTCAAACATTTTTCATGTATCCTAGGTAGCAGAAATGCTTTTTCAAAAATTCCTATGTGCCTTCTGATAGTTTTTTTTAGTGCTAGTAGTGTGCTACTGATATTGGATTGTATTTGTATGTTACTGCCTCACCAGTGTACACCTATGCTCATTTTTTTCAAAAAAGTTTTTGGGGATGTGCAGACCAAATATTGTTTTCTAGCTTGTCTATAAGAATGTCTTGCTCTGGGGTGCTAGGTTTGACCATTGTAAACTATTAATTTGAATAGGTGTCATCTAAGCCTACAAATGCTGGTCCAAATGTTGACAACTGAGGGTTATGGGTAGGTCCAGGTAGCCAACATTACACAATCAGTTTACATTTCTTATCAACATTCTGTGCTCATTTTTTTCTTAAAATATCTTTATAGTGGCTGAGGCTGTAATTTTCGGATACACAGCTCCAAATCTTCAGTATATGGCTGAATAATATAGTTCTATGTACTTACAGCCCCTTTTAGGGGGTATTTAGACCCATGTTCCATGCTGTGTTATTACAGAGTTAATTTTATGAACAGTATACAGTAAGCTCTCCCTAGTGGCAGCAGCAGGCAGCCAGAATATTAATATCCAACTCTTCATCTGTAAAGGAGAATTGCAGCTCTGAATCGTGAAGATGAACTGCTTTACTGATATATTAACAAATAAACCAGCTGAGAAATTGCCGTCTAAAGGAAAAGATGATCAGTGGGATTCCTTTTAAGACTCCCTGAACTGTTCAGTCCTGGTAGCTTCCCATATCTTGTAATCTTCATTGATTCCAAAAACATTTAAGACCATATTAGTTACTAGTTGGACTAAATCTAGCATTACTAATAAAGAAGCAGACGGGACCACGAGCTTAGGGGGCATTTACACTGACAGGCAAAAGGTTAACAGTGACTACCATCATTTTATAGACAATCATCTTGGCTCTCATACATAAATCTGACTTGCAGATATTTAGCATATGCTTAGTTATGCAGATTCTTGTCATGTAACTGCATTGTTACTGTTTTGCTTCTCTTGGTGGGACAATCTTATTTTTTCTTGTTTAATGCGAATTACAATCTGTTCTCACACTCACTAATAGCTCAGTGTGTTATTAGGTTAATTTCCAAGCGAAAGGTCATTGGTTTGAATCGAGGAGCAGCGACGAAAAAGATTTCACAAAAAAAGAGAAACCGCATCATCCAGGTCATTGATAGCGTTCCCTCGGGCAAGAAAATTGCCAAACTGCATCATGTGAGGCCATGACAGCTGGAAGAATACGAAACGAAGCCAAGAGGTGACGTCCAGGTAAAATACCAGAGTCAACAAGTCGCTCATCACAAGGTCGATCAGTTCTGGTGCAACAAATACGGTAGTGGAGGTGGCTCATATGCTTCGTAATAGTGAGATCACAGATGTCCATGCAAGCACCGGGCAAAACGCATTACACAGGTCTGGAATGATGGCTCGAAGAAAGGGGAAGAAGCCGCAACTTCAATATCATCATAAGAAGCGTTGGCTCGAGTTTTGTCAAAAAGTAAAAAAAAGTGGAAGATTGGCAAAAGGTTGATTTTGACTGATGAGACAGAAGTCAATAGACCGGGCTCTGATGGGGGCAAATGGGTCTGGAAGTATCAAGGGAAAAGGGGGTTAACAAATTGAGAAATTGAAGAAACTGTCAGGTTCGGTGGAGGAGACCTGATGATATGGGGTTGTTTCACAGCCATAGGTGTTGGCTCTACACTCTCACCAGTCCCGCAAGTTTGCTACCTTGGGATAACCCTTGACTTTACTTTGTCCTTCAAACCACACATCCAAACCATTACCTCTGCCTACCTGCCTCCTCCAGCTGAAAAATATTTCACGAATTCGCTCATTCCTTCACCCTGATACTACTACAAAAATGCTGGTCCATGCCCTTGTCATCTCCCACCTAGACTACTGCAACACCCTACTCTGCAGCCTCCTGTCTAGCACTCTTGTTCCCTTTTAAACCATCCTCAACTCTGCTGCCCGTCTTATCCACCTCTGTCCTCACTACTCCTCTGCCTCTCCCCTCTGCCAATCCCCTAACTGGCTTCCCATTGCCAAGCGAATTCATTTCAAGTTACTGATCATGACATACAAGGCTCTACATAACCTCTCCCCTCCATACATCTCTGCCTTAATCACCAGATATCTCCCCTCATGCAATCTCCGCTCCTCACAGGACCTTCTCTGCTCTCCTCTTGTCAGCTCCTCACATAACCCTCTCCAAGACTTCTCTTGTGCTTCCACAATTCTCTGGAACTCACTGCCCCAATATATCAAACTCTCCCACACTCTCACTAGCCTTAAAAGTAACCTGAAAACCATTTCTTCAGGAGCCTATAACCTACAATAACCCTGATGCCACTAAACCACCCCACAAACATGTCTGCCCCTCACCTTCTGTCTCTTTCCGTGTAGATTCTAAGCCCTTAAGGGCAGGGTCCTCTCTCCCTCTTTAACAATTATTAGTCACTTATTGTCACCATTGTATTTGTTTGTTATGTATTTAACCCCCCTTGAATGTACAGCGCCCTGGAATCAATGTGCTCTAAAATACATAATGATAATACTTGACCAGGATCGATGGTGACCTCAATGCTGAGCTCTATGTGAGTATCTTACAAGATGAGCTGCTTCATACACTCGAATACTAAGGGTATTAAAAGCACGACATAGTGTTCAGCAGGACCACGACCTGAAGCAGACGTCAAGGTTGGAGAAGGAAGGGTTCAATGACAGTAGAGTTTCTGTATTGATCCCACAGTCCCCAGACCTCATCCAATCCAACACTTGTGGGTAGAGTTGAAGAAAAAGTGAGTCAACCAGTCTGCACCAATATTGGGAACGTGTAGAAAAGACCTGGCATCAGATTTCGGTCGAGACATGCTTGTATCTCGTTGAGAGCCCAGAAGGAATCAGGCAGTGCTGAAAGCCAAAGGTGGTGTCAGGTTTCTTTCCAAAAAACTTTATTGTAGAAAAAAAATAATAAACACACAACAAAAACACTAACAGTCCCGGAAAGAAAACCTAAAATAAAAGGATGGATCCAAGGGAACTTGAGGGGCAAAACAGAGTCTAGCAAACGGAAAGATAAAAATGGACATCCAGGCAAACTTAAAGAAAACAGAAGTCCAGGTAGCCAAAGACGGCAAAGGACAAATACCAGTTGGGAAATCCCTTCTGGTATTTGGACTGTTTTTGGCAGGCAGGGGGACGGCTTTTTGTCTACAGTTTGCAGAGAAAAGCCCTCGCCCTTCGCACTGACATATTCATCTTCCGCCCAAAAACCGGGCGGAAGAATGAACATGTTCTATGTTTTTCGGACCTCCGGCGGTGTAAAAAACCGTCCAGCAGAAAATCCGTGCAGTGGGGATGCTGCACAGATTTTCCATAGAGGTCCGTGTAAAACATTGAAAGCCGGTTTACAGACCGCTTTCAAAACCGAAAACTGTCTGTAAATCCGGCTGAAAACCCATATCGTGGGGACAAGCCCTTACCCTGCTGGAAGGCACAGAAAGTGATCGACTATCAACAACACAGCCACTGCCAGGGTCAGATGGGAAGCCGCATGATCTCGACAGGTGGATTTAAAAAATGCTAACAAAATAATAAATATTTAGATTTTTAGCAGCAGAAAAGTAACAATGCAGTTACATGAAAAGAATAACTAAGCATATGCTAAATAGTCAAGATGATTGTCTATAAAATGATGGTAGCTTCATTTTCAAAGCTGTAGTGGATGGTGAGATATGGGGCCTGAAAGTTACAAGTTCAAAACATTGTTAGGGCATGTCCCCACGGCACCGGTTTGCGGCCTGTTTTTCAGACGGTTTGCGGTTTTGCAGACTAACACGGCGGGTCGCTATGGAAACTGCTGCACGGGTTTTCCGCCCTGCGTTTTTTTAAACCGCCGTCCGCCCGAAAAACATTCTACTTGTTCATTCTTCCGTCCGGTTTTCGGACGGTTTATGAACATCGCAATTTGAAGGGGGAGGGCTTTTCTCCGCTAACCGCGGCGGCCGTGGGGACGGCATTAAAACAGGACACATACCGGTCGGATAAACCGTATGGGATGAGCCCTTATGCTGTAGGTATGAGCCCTCTGCCGTAAGGATGAGCCCTTATGCTTTTGCTTGTCAGTGTATGTGTCTATACATATATATTATATATTTTATATATCAGGGGCGTCGCTAGGCTGTTTTATTCGGGGTCGGGCCCGAATAAAACACCCTGTGCCCCCGAGTCTCCCGGGCTCCAGGCCGCTGCCGTGGGCCTGGAGCACCGACTGGCCTTTAACCGCATGTGCGTGCTGGACGCAATCAGTGCGGGCTTCTGCGGAGCAGAGAGCGAGCGCTCCCCGCTCCGCAGACAGTATCGGGCCCGCTCCCGGGGATCGTGGATCTCCGGTAAGCCGCAGGTCCGACACGCGGGGCCGCCGGGTCCTCACAGGCGGGACCCGCGCGGCCCGTGCGCCTCAGCCGGGCAGCGTCGCGATGATGTGATTTTCATCGCGACGCTGCTGTCCTGGGGCACAGCGCGTCATAGGCCGTGCGCCGAGGAGCTGCGGAGGAGCGGCGGCTGAAGAGGACAGAGCGCGCTCCCCGGGGGATTTAAAGGGGGGTGAAATTACTGTTGTTTTTTTTTTAAAGCTTTTAAACCTGCCTGTGCCCCTTTTAATTTCCTGTGTCCCCCCTTTTTCCCTTTCCTGTCCCCCTATAATCCCCTGCTGGGGCCCCCCTTTAATTTCCGGGCCTCCCGGCCCCTTATATCCCCGGCCTGTCCCCCCAACCCGTGTGCCCCTTTTATCCCCCTCCCTGTGCCCCATTTCCCTCCCTGTCCCCCTTATTGCCTCCCTGTGCCCATACCCCTGCCTGGGGCCCCTCCCCCCCTTTCCTGGGGCCCCCCATATCCCTCCCCTGTCCCCCTTAATGCCGGCCCTTTTGGCCCCCCAAAACCCCTGCTGTCCCCCTTTTAATCCCTGCCTGTCCCCCCTTTTCCCCTCCCTTTTGGCCCCCATATCCCGGCCTTGTGGCCCCTATAAGGGGGGCCTGCCTGTCCCCCTTTACCCCTTCCCTGGGGCCCTTCCCCCTCCCCTGGGGCCCCCATATCCTGCCGGGGGCCCCATAATGCCTGGGGGGGCCCCCCATCCCTTCCCTGTCCCCCTTATAATGCCTGCCTGTGCCCTATACCCGGGGCCTTTTGGCCCCCCCATTACCCCTTCCTGTGGCCCTTTAAAGGGCCAGTGTGCCCCCATACCCCTCCTGTGGCCCCCCAATTACCCCATCCCTGTGCCCCTATAATGCCTGCCTGGGGGCCCCCATACCCCTCCCTGGGGCCCCCCAAATTTTCCCTGTCTGGGGCCCCCCATATCCCTGTTTTGTGGCCCCCATATCCCTGCCTTTTCCCCCCTATAATGGCTGCCTATGCCCCTAAAATTGCCCCCTTTGTGACCCCCAAATACTCCCCGTGGCCCCCTTTATCCTGTTTTGTCCCCCTTTTATAAGGCCGTGGGGCCCCTTTTAACCCCCTCCCCGGGGGCCCTTTTTAATCCCTGCCTGGGGCCCCCCCAATACCCCTGCCTGTGCCCCATAATGCCGGCCTGTCCCCCCAAACCCCTGCCTGTGGCCCTCTACCCCTCCCTGGGGCCCCAAATTCCCCCCGGCCTGTGCCCCTATACTCCCTGCCTGGGGCCCCCATATCCCTGCCCTTGTGCCCCTATAATGCCTGCCTGTCCCCCCAACTTTATCCCGCCGGTGGCCCCCCTATCCCTCCCTGTCCCCCTTTTAACCCTGCCTTCCCCCCCTATCCCTGCCTTTTCCCCCCCAATTCCCCTGCCTGTGCCCCTATAATCCCCTCCCTGGGGCCCCCCTTTACCCCCCCCCCCCCCCCCTGCTGTCCCCTTAATTTTTTGTCGGGGCCCCCCATATCCCTGTTTTTGGGGCCCCCCCAAATCCCGTTTTGGGGCCCCCCCATATCCCTGCCTGTGCCCCTTTTAAGGGGGTTTTGCCCCTATAATGCTTCCCTGTGACCCCCTTTATCCCCGGGGGCCCCCATACCCCGGGTCTGTGCCCCTATTTTTGCCCTCCTGGGGCCCCTTTTTAATCCCTCCCTTTGTGGCCCCTTATCCCTGCCTGTGGCCCCCATACCCCGGCCTGTGGGCCCCTTAAAAATGCCTGCCTTTTCCCCCCCATACGCCTCCCGGGGCCCCCAATCTTTTTCCTGTGGCCCCCATTTTACTGCCTTTTGGGCCCATTAAAACTGCCTCAGTGCCCCTTATCCCTTCTTGTGGCCCAAAATTTTTACTGCCTCAGTGCCCTTTTATACCTTTTTTGGCCCCAAATAACTGCCTGGGTGCCCCCATATACTGCCTGGGGCCCCCTTTTATACTGCCTCCAGTGCCCCTAATACTGCCTTTGGGGGGGGGCCTCTTTCCCTGCCTGGGGCCCCCCTATATACTGCCTGTCCCCCCCTTATTACTCCCGGGCCCCCCCTATATTGTTGGGGCCCCCTTTTTACCCTGCCTTTTGGCCCCTTATACTGTTTCGTCCCCCTATATACCTAACTGAGGGGTTTGCTTTACCTAAAATTTAAGGAGTTGCGGGAAAAAAGGTGTGGGTTTTTTTAAGATATTTGTGCCCAAATTTCCTAAAGGGACGGTTTTGGGCCCGGGGAGAAATCAGCATGAAGGGTGGGGAAACCGGTTTGGAAAAGAAAAGGGGAAAGGGGTGAAGGGACGCGGGATCAAAAAAAGGAGTCCCCGGTGAGCACAAAAAGGGTAACTGCAGTTTTAATCACAATATTTTGCGAGTCAAAATCCCAATAGTTTTTCCAATTTATGGTCCCGGGTTATGGGGGTGGTATAGGGAAAATCAGGCCTGTTACAGTGTGGTTTCCATGTGGGGGGTGGGCTTTGGCCCGGGGTTTTGGAGGATATTTGAGCCTTAAAAGAAAGTAATATTTTTGGGGTTTTGGGGTTTTGTAAGGGGGTTTTAGAAAACCAACCCAACTCGCCCGGTAAATTTGCTCCATGTTAGTTGTTGTTTTGGGGGAATGTTTAGGGGTTTTAAATCTTTATAAAGGTAGGGTTCTAAAAAAGAAAATTTTTGTCATGGTGATTTTTATTTGTACAGTAAATGCTGAGGAGATGGAGTGATCTGTGTGGGGATGTGCAAAAAAATTAGTGTCAGGAACAAAAGGTTTTTTTCTCTGTAAAAAAAACATGCATTTCACAATGAGGCGCGAAAAGGGTTGTGTAAAACCCAAGGCCCTCCCCGGGAAAAAAAAACAAAGGGCCCGAGCCCGGGAGGTTTTAGGACCCTAGCAACCCCCCTGATTTTAAAATATATATTATTTTTAAATTTTTTAATAATTATTATTTTATTTTTATAAAATTGTTTTTTATCCGGGGGCTTTTCCCTTGGCCCTAAATTGCCCCCGGGGGCGAGGAAAAAGGGAAAATTTTCGCCAAAAATTCCCCCCCCCCTCCTCGGAAACCCTTAATGCCCCTGGGTTTGGCGACCCCCTTTTGCACCCACCTTTAAACCCAAAATCTAAAAAATAAAAAAAACTTTACCCAAAATTTGTGTACGTATACAACAAACAAAAATAATAGTCATACAGTTACCAAAAAACCCATTCCCAAACACAAAACCGAATCACGGGGCAAATTTGTCCCCAATTTTCCTTTCTAAGATAACATATCCAGCCCCATAGGGGGACCGATTATACCCACCCCCACCATACCACTTTATCACCAGCACTTTGTAAACCGAATAATACAAAATACCATTACTGAATTTTTTTTAAAAGGCCCCCATATTTCAACCTTTTTTACGGCATACAGTGACCATACAGTGGTGGTCAGTGAGACAGGCTCGCAGACATATAAATATTACAGTAAAGTTACATCCGGGACTACAGGAGACGTCTTGAAAAAAGGGTTGGTCTCTCTTCTTTTCCCCTCTGCCAACCATGACAATTCTCCGGCCACAAATCTTCACTGTGAATTTAAAAAAACCAAAAACTTAGCTCCCACTTTTCACGTTCTCTACCCAAATTCCCATTTTATACAAACTCCCCATCCAAACCCCCATATGGTAGCCATGTAAAATCCCCCTGTAGCCCTGTAGTAGCTCCGTAGCCAGTAGGTAGGGAGTGCCCTATAGCAGGAGATGCCCTATAAGGTAGTGGTCCCTTATAGGCAGGGAATGCCCCTGTAGCCAGGTAGTGCCCCTTTTACCGTTAGTGCCCCCTTTGTCAGGGGGCCCTTATCAGCTATATTCCCCCCATAGGCAGTGTGCCCCTTTTGAAAAGGAGGTAGTGCCCCCTTTTTTTTTAGCCAGGTAGATCCCCCCTTTGTAGCCAGGTTGGTGCCCCCTTTAGCCCCGGGGGTGCCCTTTGTAGCCAGGTAGTCCCCCTTGAGCCCGGGGGCCCCCCCCAGCCCGGTAGATGCCCCCCTTTTAGCCCCGGTAGATTCCTGTAGCCCGGTAGGTGCCCCCCAAAGCCAGGTAGATGCCCCTTTTAGCCAGGTATGCCCCTTTTTGTAGCCAGGTAGTGCCCCTTGTAGCCAGGTGAACGCCCCCATAGCCTATAGGATGCCCCCTTGTAGCCAGGTAGATTCCCATGAAGCCAGGTAGATGCCCTAAAATTTTCAGTAGCAGCCTAATCATAAAATAAAAAAAACCACTCACCACGGTCCCCGTGTCCAGGTCCGGGAGCTGCTGAGCAGTGTAACATCATCACGCCGCTTACACTGTCGCGCAGCTCCCAGGGGCCTTCTGGACCCCGCACAGGCTGCTGACCTAGGAAATCCCAGTGTCGCAGGGGGCGTGGTGAAAGCCATGCGCCCCCTGTGACGCGGATACATACAGGGTAGGAGGGAAACGATGCCTCCTGCCTCCTCCCTGCACCGGCAGCTGCACAGTGAGTGTGCAGCTGCTGAGTGACTCTGCGCGGCCGTGTTACAACGGCCGTGCAGAGTCAAGGTTCTAATCTCCGGGTGAGCGGGCGAGCAGCCGTAGCGCCCCCTCAGGTGGGTGGAGCCTCGGTGCCCCGGGCGATCATCCGCCTCGCGCGCCCCTAGGAACGGCCCTGTTTATATCACATGAAAATGCTTACAGCTTACCACTGCTCGGTGCTTGATTCCTCAGCTCGCTTGGATACCACTCTATGCTTGTGATACTTTTATGATTAAAACTTGATCTTCCTAAAAACTTGAAATATACAAAATAATTCCAATATTCGTCGCAATATACAAAGATAAAGTACTTGCTTATGTGTTTCACCCCTGTACGACAATGGTTCAACTAGGGGCGTAACAACCGGGGTAGCAGGGGTAGCAGTTGCTACGGGGCCCCTGCGCTTAGGGGGGGCCCCGGGGCAGCGTGCTACTGCGTCCCCGCTACCCCCGTAATGCCCGCTCCTGGCCCCGCCGCCATACTCCCTCTGAACCCCGGCCCCCCTTCCCGTGCGTTCAGAGGGCAGCGCGCTCGTAGTAGTCAGGACGGAGCACCGATCGCTCCGCTCTGTTACATCCCCCTGCCGTCCCTCTGTGTCACGTGGGCGCCAGCGCGTGACGTCACAATCACGCGCGGCCGCCCGCACTGAAGCCTCGCAGAGGCTGCCATGAAGCTGCAGAGCGGAGCGAGCGGCGCATTCGGGGAGCGTTGACCGAGGTGAGTAAGTTGTTTCTTATTTAATCTACCCCATATGCCTGCTATAAGCCCCCCATATGCCTGCCTAAAGCCCCCCAAATCCTGCCTATACCCACCCATATGCTGCCTATAACCCTCCACATATGCCTGCCTTAGCCCCCATATCCTGCCTATACCGCACATATGCCTGCCTTTAGCCCCCATATGCCTACCTATACCCCCCCCTTATGCCTGCCTATAGCCCCCCATATGCCTGGCCTATAGCCCCCATATGCCCTGCCTATTACCCCCCCATATGCCTGCCCTATCCCCACCATATGCCTGCCCTATAGCCCCCAATATGCTACAATAGCCCCCCTTTGCCTGGGGGGCCCCTAAGGCCCCCATATTCCTGCCTATAGCCCCCATTGCCTGCCTATAGCCCCTATATGCCTGCCAATAGCCACCATAATGCCTGCCTATACCCCCCATATGCCTGCCAGCCTATACAGCCCCTACAATGCCAGCCTGCCTATACAGCCCCTATATGCCTGCCTGCCTGCCTATACACCCCCTATAAGCCTGCCTGCCTATACAGCCCCCCTATATGCCTGAAATGCCTGCCAGCCTATACACCCCCTATATGCCTCCTATACAGCCCGCCATAATGCCTGCCTGTAAATCCCCCATATGCCTGCTCTACACCCCAATATGCCTGGCGTATACCCCCACAAGCTGCCTGTATACCCCCACATTACTCACTAAAACGAGGCCTGCCGGTCTACTATATTGGGCCCCTATAGCACCTAAACCTACCTATATGGCCCCTATAGCCACCTATCCCTGTCTACCTGTATGGCTCCCTATAGCTACATAAACCCTGCCTGCCATAATGGGCACCTATTGCTACCTAAACCTGCCTATTTGGGGTCCGCATATAACCTATCTAAGCCCTGCCGGCCTAAATGGACCCATAAAGCCAGGGGTGCAGGTGAAGGGAAAAGTCAAGATTCCTAAGATATTTGTGTCTAAATCTGCAGGGACATTGGTCTGGAGATGTCCATCAAAGATGGCTGACTGGGACCGGATGCAGACAAAAGAGAAAGTCAACGAATGTCAGCAAGAAACGTCACCTGTGAGTCACAAAATGTAACGCACTGTAAACACTTACATGTCTGCACAGGCAGTGTACACTGCTAATCAACACTATATGGTCACTGTATGGAAGGTAATATACAGTCTGCATAGCCTGTGTACACTGCTGTCTACCACTAAAATATTGACACTATATGGCGGTTAAATAAGTCATGCAGAGCCTAGTGTTACATTGGTGTCTACCATTATAAGGTCCACTGTATGGGGCTAATATACAGGTCTGCAGAGCCTGTGTACATGGTGGATCCTACCACTATATGGTTCACTGTATTGTGGTATTTACATTCACAGAGCCTTGAACACTATTATATACCACATTATGGTCACTATACTATTATATATTATTATTAATTAGACAGTATTGGTCTTTGTGTACTGATCAGTAATAGTGTAGGGTTATTAATAATTCACTAGGTGTTGGTAATTGGTGGTTCGTTATCTGTGGAATAAATCGGTCCTTATGTAATAAGCCGTTTATTGGTAATGGGTTTTGGTATATGATTTGCTTGTATCAGTAATGAAATTGTGAGATGTACGGTGAGGTATTTGCCCCTTGTAATATCTACATTATCTAACAGCATGTCCTGGTAAATGTTCGTGGTCAGTTTGCTATGGGGCCCTGGCTTCTCTAGTTACGCCCCTGGGTTCAACCAAACTCGTATGAAAAGCCTGGGTTCAGGACATCCCCAATCCAAATGTTTTCACTATGACTCTAACCCTAAACCTCACCTCAGTCCTGTTTTCTTGGTTTCATTTTGAATTCAGAGGAGTTTTTACTGGCTTCTACTGACCTGCAGTAACGAGCTGCTGAGGACATCAGGTCTGTAGCTATAGCAACCAGTGCTGGCAGCCTATCAGGAGAGATCAAACAGGTCTGTATCTATAGCGACCTGAGGAGCTGATGTAGCCCATATATTTTAAGGGGATATCTAGGAATATTAATGGACACATATTGCAAAGTGACTTGTTTTTGCAAGAACTTTAACATAAAGAGCAGCAATCCTTGTAGTGAGACAACCCCTTTAATCCTGACTGTAACCGCTACCCTCATCGGATTTAGGGTAACAAATTTAGCTAATTTTTACACTATTTATATGTAAATCGTTGTAAATAGACACCTGCTGTTTATTTTCTATATTGTTGATTGATCATGGTTTTGTGTGATGAGGTCATAGCAATGATTAAAGGGAACTATCACAATCATGTTATAGGGCAGGGGCAGCTGAGGAGATTAACTGACAGAGACCGCCCACTGGACTCCTGAGCTCAGAATGAACAGAAGCTTAGACCAACTAACTTCATAAAGAACCTCCTTCCTGTCACCTGTGCCAGATTGTTGGTGATCCTGTGTTCCTCTTTGTCCCTTGTACCTGCTGTCTGTATTCCTGTATTCCATTATTGGACTTCTGAGTACGCTCGCCTGCCGCCTCGACCTCCTTGCCTGTGACCTGACTACGCTTCTGCCTGCTCCCTCGCTAGCTTGTTTGTGCATTTCAGCTGTCACCGCAAGTGCCCACGTCAGGGGTAGTGACCTGGGAGTCCCCCACAGCCAAGTCCACCCCGCCTTGCAGCAGGCTCTGGTGAATACTGGGGGGCTCCGTGGGCTCCACTCCTTGATGTGGTCTGCGCCATCTCTCGCGGTGTCCAGCGGATCCACACCTGCAGCCATTAGGCTATGTTCACACGGCTTAACCATACCTCCCAACTTTTAGAGATTGCAAAGAGGGACACATCAGGTCACGCCTCTAACCACTGCCAAACACATGATATCACACCAAAGACACGCCCTCAAACCACGCCCAAACACGTACATGCCAACTTTTTGAAACCAAAAAGGACACAATTTCGGGTTCTTTGTATCCAATGATGAATATTAATTTAAGTTATTATGTAATAAAAGCGAGGGGCACAATATTTTTAAAGCAAGATAATCAGTTTTTGCGCAAAAACTTTTCCCAAAAGAAAAAAAGAGGACATTTTTAGAGCTAAGAGGGAAAGGGACCAGGGTTTTAAAAAAAGGGACTGTCCCTCCCCAAATAGGGGCATTTGGGGGGTATGGCTTAACTGCGGGACGTAAATTACGCCCCGCAATTACGCCGTGTGGGCCCGGGGGGGGGGGAGTGGGGGAGGGGGCGGGGTTTTGGGGACCTCGCCGGCCCTAGACTTGCTTTCCCGCAGCGCTATAGGGGGTAATTCACAAGTCACTTTTCTCCCCCCCGGCTATTCCCAGCAGGGAGAGGAGACTAATCCCCGTTCTCTTGAGAACTGGGATTACCTAAAGACTGGGACTATTTTTACCGTAATTTGCGCATCCGGACGTTAAAATTACGGACTGAAATTCCCCCTTTTAAGCCTTTGGAACTGGGTTAAAAGTACAATCTGGCCAGGTCCTGCCTTGGCCCTGGGCCGGGCATCCGCACATCACAAGTGGTGGCTTCCCTAAGCACCTGCTAAAGGGGGCAGCTCTATGAGATGGCAGACTTTTTCCACCGGTCCCCCCGAACTGCACCTACACCCCCGTGGTCCCCGCCCCACCCTACCTTTGCCAGTCCAGATCTACACCTGCCATCTCATTACCATAGTTACAAGTGTCGGACTTAGCGGAGTTGATCTTGGGGGCCCAACCTACGCACGCACATGAAAATTTACCCCGGGCCCCTCAGCATTGTCCATTTTAACACATTATAGAGTGTGCAAAAGAACTTATTGTGTATACCCAATACCAAATGAGGGGAATATCTGCTGCCTCACACATCAGTCCACATTCTGCTGTCTTCCACACATTTGTCACAGTCTAAATACCATGACAAAGCTTAATATTTCCACTTTTCCCCCTTAACCCCCGCAGATACAACATGCGCCTCCAAATTTTGCCTTGGTCACCACTTTCTAAAATAAAAAAACCCCTAAAAACAAGTCCAGAAAAAAATGAAACCCCCAAATCCGGGGTCGGGGACAGGGGGGCCTCACTTTACAATCAAAAAAGTGTACCTGCCCTATACAAGCACGTAAAACCCTTTTAAGTATCTCCCTGTAGAGACACATAGTGATCAAAAACAGTCAGATCACTGTCACGAAGTGAATACAGCACTGATCCAATATAGAACAAAAATAACCCTGAAATCCAGGGTAAAAAGGAGACTCACTCTGATAGTCGTTTCTTTACTCATGAGTTGAATTTTTTCCCTTTTTTTTTCTCCATCCCGTCCAGAACTGCCATGTATTTCTTCCGCCAAACCCCTCGTCCCTGCAGAAATTACACCAAATAACTTAGAAAACCCCACTTTCCACACCCTTTTCCTATTCCCCACCTGCACAAACTTCCCAGGGGTGGTAGAGCGGGTACAAGCCATAACTTAGAGGCACAGTGTCAGAACGCACTTAACTGGTCAGCTTCCAGTCTGTAGGGAGAAATGCTCTGCATCTGTTGTTTCTCCTGGTTTGGGTCCACACCCAGAGAGATTGTCTGGAGATTCCCTTAGTAAGGGCCCCTCCAACATTCGGACGAGGGTGTGTCACACGGACCAATAAGAGGGCCAGGACACTGCACCAATCAACTATGGGGGCCAGTGTTCGAGCACTCCGTTTATACCTGCTGGAATCTCCATGCGGTGCCTGTGATATTTCCTGGCTTGCTCCTATTTGTCTGTGTTTGCTGGTTTGTGTCCTCTTTTTTTCCCGGCCCCCGTTGTTTTCCTGATTTTGGGCTTCTTTCTGATTTGGCCTTGCTTCTGTCTGTGTTTCTGCCCTTGGGCACATTTTCGGGGTTTCTTTTTGGTTTGTGATTTTGGCCCTGGCTTTTCTTAGTTGCTAATTGGACTGTTGACTCTTCTTTTCCCCTGGGCGCCCTAGCCTTTTTCAGGTAGGGACCGTCGCACGTTGTTCTGCCAGCCTTTGGGGGGCACGTCATAAGCAGGGACATGGACCGGGGCCAGTTAGGGGTAAATGTACCTTTCTTTTAACGTGAAAAACAGTTCCCCCAGAGGGGGAAGGGGTTTTTCCTCTGGGATTTCTACAGCTATGGCATGTGTCCCTCAGAATCATATTACTAGGTAGGTAGGCAAGGCCCTAGGTAGGTAGGTAAATGGGCAAGGCCCCAGGTAGCTAGTTAAGCCCTTTATAGGTAGACTGGCCCCAGGCAGATTGGTGGGTTGGCCCTAGTAAGGTAGATAAGTAGGGCCCAGGTAGGTAGCTCGTTGGACCACAGGTGGGTAGGTAGATAGCCCCCGGTAGATAAAAGGCCCAATTTTGTAGGTAGATAGGCCACAGTTAGGTTGGTGGGCCCCACTTAAGTAGGTTGTAGGTGGGCCCCATTTAGGTAGGTTGCAGGGGTAGTTGGGCCCCAAGTAGGTAGGTGATTGGTGGGCCCCATGTAGGTACGTAGTCCCCAGATTGGTAGGTGATAGAGGGGCCCCAGTTGGATTGACTGCAGGTAGTTAGGGCCCAGGTTAGGTAAGCTGTAGGTAGGTGTTGTTGGGCCCCAGTTAGTTAGGCTGTAGGTAGGTGGTGGGCCACAGTTAGGTAGACTATAGGTAGGGGGTGGGCCCCAGTTAGGTAGGCTGTAGGTAGGTAGCGGTCCCCAGATATGTAGGCTATAGGTAGATAGGGCCCCAGTTAGGTAATCTGTTAGGGTTTAGGGCCCCATTTTGGTAGGCATGGTGGGTGTTGGTGGGCCCCATTTTAGCGGGCTGTAGGTGGGTTTGAGGGCCCCATTTTTAGGTAAAATTTATTTGGTGCGGGGGGCCCCAATTAGTAAGCTGTGGTAGTTAGGGCCCTATTTAGGTAGGTTTTTAGTAGTTAGGCCACTTTTCTATAAAAAGAAAAAACCCAAATATCTCCCATTTCCCCGAAGCGATGACTTACTGCGAAGTCCGGCGTAGATGGCACAATGATGTAAATGTCATCCGGCTAGTCCCCACAAAGGGGCGCGTCTGGTAGGTTTGGGCCCTGGGGCTCGCACTGCTAAACCGGCCCAGTCCCGGAATCGGGACATTAGCTCTTGTTTCCCCAACCCCTGCCCTGAATTTGGGAAACAGGACCCGGGCATTCTGGGGCGGGAGGGGCGCCCGGGCCCCCCATGGGACAGGGCAGGTATCCCTTCCGGGGGCCCAAACACTTTAATTTGGGGGCAGTTCTCCCCTTTTGGGGCCCCTTCCCAGGGGGTTTAGCGTATCCCCAGTAATTAGTTTTGGGGAAAACAGGGGGGTTTCCCCCGGGGGGAACCTTTGTCCTAAACCGGGGTTAAATGAAAAGGGGCGGCAACCCCCGCTTCCCAAACCAGGGGGTTCTTCGTACCCCTTCCGGGGCCCCCCTCCAGCCCCAAAAATTTTGCAGGGTGGGGGCAGTGAAAACCGGCAGGGCCCCCCTTTTACCCAATCAATCCATGTTGCCCTTTTCTTCCCGGGGCCCCCATTTCCCAGTATGAAACCGGGGGCCATGTCGTTTTAAAAACCCAAAAGAAATTGCAAAGGTGCACTACAGCCCCTTTTCCCCAACCGTAAACCCCGGGGGCCAACTCCTCTCTTTCAAAATTTGGGGGTTAAAAAGGGGGGTTTTTTTAAATTTTGGGGTTAAAAGGGGCCCAACATGGAATTGAGGGGCCCGGGAAAATTTCACCTTCCCTTGGGCCCCTTTACCGGGGTTTTGGGTTTTTCTTCGGGAATGGTTGCAGGAGGTTTTTTTGGGTTTTTAAATTGGGTCTGCCCCATACCGGTCTATCCACCCTTTTAAAAAAAAAAAGGGTTTGAGAAGGGCAAATAATCCTTTGGGCCCCCAAATAAATCAGGGGTTTTTCATTTCCGTTACTGGGGCCAAAAAAATTTAAAAGGGCCCTTTTCTGGGCCCAATGCAATTGGGAAAGCAGGGGTGCAGTGACACCCCCGGGCCCCGGGGGCCCCATACACATTTGGGGGTTAGCAAAAGGTGCGGTAAAACCCCGCCTGTCGGGCCCCATACACAGTGGGGGTTAGCAGAGGTGCAGTAAACTTTCCTCGCTCCGGGGCCCCCAAATAAACAGAAAGGGTTACCCAGAGGTCCCAGTGCACCCTCTGCTTCCTTGGGGCCCCAAAACACAGTAGGGTTGCAGGGTGCGTGGAAAACCCTTCCTTTTCCGGGGCCCCATACACAAAAAGGGGTTAGCAGAGGTGCAGTGACACCGGTTTCCGGGCCCATACACAGTAGGGTTAGCAAAAGGTGCAGTTGGAAATCCGTCTGCCCCCCCCGGGCCCCAAATACAAAGTAGGGTTAGCAGAGGTGAGTGAATCACCTTTTCCGGGCCAAATACACGAAAGGGTTAGCAGGGGTCCAGGGGACACCTTCTGTTCCGGGGCCCCCCATACACAGTAGGGTTAGCAATAATGCAGTGACACCCGTTCTGCCCCGGGGCCCCCATACAAAATTTGGGTTGGCAGGGGTGCAGGGGACATCCCCCTGCTCGGGCCCCATAACAGGGGGTTGCAGGGGGTTCAGGGAAAATTCCTTTTTTTGCTCGGGGCCCATCCTTTTAATGGGTTAGCAAGGTGAAATGACATCCGTTTGCCCCGGGGGCCCCCATACACAGTAGGGTTAGCAGAGGTCAGTAAACACCCGCCGGTTCCGGGCCCCTTTAAACAGTAGGGTTAGCGGGAGGTAAATTGAACCCTCGGCCCCGGGGGCCCCATACCCCAGAAAAGGAGTTAGAGAGGTGCCGTGTTTTTGTTGCTGGGGGGCCCCCCAAACACAGTGGGGTTAGCAGAGGTCCCAGTGACATCCGTCGCTCCGGGGCCCCCTTTACACAGTTGGGGTTACGGAGGTGCAGTGACTCTATCTGCCCCGGGGCCCCCATACACAGTGGGGTTTAAACGGGTTGCGTGAACCCGCCCTGTTTCCGGGGCCCCATTACAAGGGGGTTCTGCCAGAGGTGCGGGCTCCTTTCTGCTCCCGGGCCCCCTTTCCAAGTGGGGGTTAGCAAAAGGTGCATGACTTCCGTCTGTTTCCGGGGCCCCATACACGTGGGGTTAGCAGGGTCCCGGGGGACTCCTCTTTTGGGGGCCCCAAATACACTTTAGGGTTCCCAGAGGTTGCAGTGACATCCGCCTGCCCCGGGGCCCCTTTACCCCGGGGTGGGGGTTAGAAGGGTCCCAGTGACACCCGCCCTGCTCCGGGGCCCCATCCAAGTAGGGTTAGCAGAGGTAAAATGAAATTGCCCTGTTCCCGGGGGCCCCCATACAAAAGTGGGGGTTAAACTGAATTGTTGGGTTAGACACCGTCGGGCGATCCCCTGGTTCATTTTTGGGGGGGTAAGGTGTTTCCACTGTAATGTGTTGTCCCGGCCCCTCATGAAACCTTCATACCTACTTTCCCCACCTTTTTCAACCCCAATGCCCACGTGGTTTTCTGTAGTTCCACATTTTGGGCTTTTTCAAAAAAGGCCCCTTTTTGCCCCCACTCACAAATTTTACCACCCAAAAATCCCAAAAGAGTGGCCAAAAAAATATTTTCCTTTTTCTTTAAACCCCCAAAATTCCCTTTTTAATCCCTTTTCCTTTTGAAATTTTCTGTTTTTAAAAAAACCCTTTTTACCCTCCAAGGAACCAACAAGGGAATATTTTGTGCCAACCCCAAGGCCCCCTTATCACACAACCTTAAATACCCACAGCCGGGGCCCACCACCCCCCAGGACCTTCACCAATGGGCTAGGCCCCAAAAGGAAAAAAGGTGATCATAACCCCCTATTGGGGGCCCCTCCTTCCCTTTTTTGGGCCCCGGGGTGGTCCGCCAAATTTTGGGGCCCCCCCCCTCCCCCCCATCCCCGGAAAGATTTGGCGAAACCCCCCGCCGCACCGGGCGGGCAGGGGGGCTTTTAAAGGACCGCGGCCAGAGTAGCGTGGTGGCTACTCTGGCCCACCCCGGTCCTTTCCCCACGGGGGGGAACCCCGGGTGTCGGGTTGGGTTCCCCTGTGCAAAGGGAGGGGCGGGGGAAGGGATGTTTCCCCCCCTTTCCCCTCCTCCCCAGTTTTTTTACGGCCCCGTACATAACAGGCCCAAGGGGCGCAGGGGAAGTGACCGCGCCGTCCTTGCACTCACTCCCCTGCGTCGCTAAAATTCGGGGGTTTGTTGGAGCTGCGGAAAGCCCGGGGTGAGGTAAATTTAACTTTTATTATTTTATTTTTTATTACTTTTAAGGGGGGCTTTACCTGGTTTATTTTTGGGGGCAACTCCCCCTTAACAAAAAAGGGGGTCAAAAACCTAAAAACAAAGGGGCAACACCATAAAAACAAAGGGGGCCCCAACCTGACTAAAATGGGGCATCCCTTTGGCTAAAAATGGGGGCAACTCCCCTGACAAAAAAGGGGGCACAAACCTTTGGCAACGGGGGGGCTTTTAAATTAAATAAAAAAGGGGGCTTTCTCCCCGGGCTAACAATGGGGGAAACAACCTGGCTTAAAAATTGGGGGGGTACCTGGCAACAGAGGGGGGCAACTACCGGGCTAACAAGGGGGTGCATCTACGTGGAAAACAGGGGGGCCCTTTTAAAATTTAAACCCTTTGGCTAACAATGGGGGCAACAAACCAAAAAAGGGGTTTTTTAAAACAAAGGGGGGCCCAAAAAAAAACCCTGGTAAAAAAGGGGGGCAACTCCCTTTTGGGGGGCAAAAAATTTGGGGCCCCCGGTCCCTTTTTGGGCAAACAAAGGGGGGAAATTTTTGGCCGGGGGGCAACCCAAAGGGGGGCAATCTCCGGGGGTTTTTTAAAAAAAATTTGGCTCAAAAACTTTTGGCTTAACAGGGAAAGGGGGCCCCCTCCGGGGCATCCTAAACTTTGGCAAAAAAAGGGAGGGGGGGCTTTCTACTTGGAAACAGAGGGGCATTCTTTTTTTTAACTACAAAGGGGCCACAAACCGGGGGCTTAAACAATGGGGGCATTTCCTGGCTAAACCCCAATGGGGGCACTACTTTGGCAACAGAGGGGGCACTACCTGGCTAAAAATTTGGGGGCCCCTACCGGGCTAAAAGGGGGGCACAAACCTGGCTAACAAGGGGGGGAAACCTTACCTGGTAAAAAAGGGGGGGAAATCTACCTGGCTAACAATGGGGGCAAATAAAAATTTTTGGCTAAAAAAGGGGGCATCTAGTTTGGAAAAAAAGGGGGGTTTTGGGGGCACTACCGGGCTAACAAAGGGGGAACTCACTGGCTACAAATTTGGCTCCTCCCTGGCAAACAAGGGGGCATTACTTTGGGAAACAGAGGGGGCTTTTAAACTTTGGCAACAAAAGGGGGCATTATTTTGACTACAAAGGGGGCATCTCCCTGGCTAACAAGGGGGGAATCAACGGGGGCAACAAGAGGGGGCAACTACCGGGCTAAACAAATGGGGGCACCCCTTTGGCAAAACAAAGGGGGGCTCTACCTGGCTAAAAAAAATTAAAGGCCTTCAAAAACCTGGCTACAAAACGGGGAATTTCTATTTGGGCTACAAGGGGGGGCATTTTACTTGCCTGGGGGGGAAACTACCTGGTTATGGGGGGGGGGCCAAACTAAAAATGGCTTTTCAGGGATCTACCGGGCTTTTTTCCCAAAACCCGGGTTATGCATTTGGGTGGAGGGGGGTGTGGTTTTTTAAAGGGGGCGGGGGCCCCCCCCGGGCAAGGGAAGGGCGTGGCCATGAAAATTTTTTTCCCGGGGCGGGCCCCCTTTTACCCGGGCCCCAAACTACAGTTCCTCCCTTTTTAAATTTTCAAAAAGTTGGCAACTATGTCATAATATTGTGCTTTTGTGCCCCAAACAAAATTAAAATAAAAGGGGTCCAAAAAAGGTGAAAGGGGGGTCCCCCTTAAATTCCCTTTTTTTTGTTTTCCCTAGAAAGTTTAGCAGCCTGGGGCCCATCTCCTAAGCTGCTCAGTTGGTGTTGTCTCTCCGAGCAGTAGCCTCTATTTATGTTTTAAATTTAAAATTCTGTGCTTGCCGGCGCTGGAAATTTGGGGTGCAGGCTTTTTAAAAACAGTTTCGAAAGACAAACAAATCCGCTGGTTTCCTTCGGGTTTTCCCAATCTGCTCCCTTTTCGCTTCTTTTGGGAGCTGGGGATTTTTAAATTACTATTGGAAGCTTTTTCTCCGTATAAAATGAAACCCACTGGTTTAGGGTAAAGTGAACGTTTTAGGGGGTTTTAAACCTGAAAAACCTGCGACAACCTCCCCTTTAACCAACCCCCAATTTTACAGCAGATGTTTTAAATTGCCTCCGGGAATTGGGGGAGTTTCCTGGAGGAAAAAACATTTTTTTGGGTTTAAAAAAACAATCACCGGGGAAAAATTGAGGAAAACGGTTCTTTTTTTATCTCCCAATAGGAAGGAAAATGCAGCTTTGGGGTGACCCACATGAAGCTCGGACTTGTCTCAAGTTTAAAATTGAAATCTTATACAAATTTTAAACCATTGCATCATCTCTGGCCCGGGCCAATTTAAAAATTGTGAAATGGAGGGAATCACTTGCTACCTAACGAGATTTAATAATGTTTAAAAATTTAAAGGGGTTTTCTCACTGCAATGATTATCTTTTAAAATTGGGGAAAAGTAAAATGAAGGTTTAATTACCAAATACATTTTCCTTTGCTGATTTTGCTTTGTTTTGGAGGGTATAGATTTTTTTCTCCTCTTAGGCCCCACCAAAATTTCTTTTTGGTTTCCCAAAACCCCCTCTCCCCATCTATTTTCCCCCTCTGGCCTTTTTTCTTCATTGCTGAAGCTGCCTTCATCCGTCCATGGGAGCACCTCCCGCAGAAATTCCAATCTTAAGGGAAAGGCTTTTTTTGCGTAAAGGGGTGTCTCACTCATTTTATTCATCTTACCTTTGTCTGTTTTACTTTTCAAACGAATTCAGGGGGGATGTTTATAGTTTTCTACTAGGCTGCAGTAGAAGCCAGGTCGTAGCCCATAAACAACCATGCTGGGAGTCTATCGGGGAGAGGAATCGGCTTTCCATTTTATGGGGGCAAAAAATCGTAGCTATAGCAAACCCCGTGTGGCCCGCCTATAAGGGGAGATAAAAAGGTTTTGTAGCTATAAACGACCCAGGTGGCGCCTATAAGGGGGAATTGAAAAGGGCTGTGTATAGCAACTATGGGTGGGAGGGCCCATCAGGAGAGATGGGGCCCGGTTTTGTAGGGTATAGGGGACCAGCCCCCTTTGGGAGCCTATCATGAGAGAAATTTAACAGGTTTAGCCCATTGTGACCTGAAGGGGCTGAATTTTCGCCCATACAAAGAGGGGATACTTTTAGGAAAAGGTAGGGCACTTTTTAATGAACACATATTGGGAAAAAGGGGGTTGTTTTTGGCAAGATCTTTAAATAAAAAGGAAAACCATTGTTTGTGAGACAAAACCCTTTAAGGGGAAATGAGAATCTTTCACTCTTTAGAGTTTTGCAGCCTAGTATAGTAGACTTTATAAATCTTTTGTATTCATGTCACTGTAACAGGAATAGCTAGGGAGAGCAAAGCTGATATGTCAATCACTGCTATAGACCCACCCGTAGCCTGACCAGGAAGTGTGAGTCTAAAGCTGGCTGTGGGGTCTGGGGGAAAAAGCATTTTGGGGACAACCTCTTTTATTTTAACACTGTCGGTTTAAAAGGTTAAAAAAGTTCCTTCTTATACTACCCTTTTAAAAAAAAACAATCCCCCAAGGCTTTAAAGTGGATAGAATTACAGAGAAAATAATCAAAATGCAAAATTTAAAGTGGGACATTTATATTGTAGTAATATGATTATAAGTTTTGAAACCAAAATTTTTTTCCCCAACAGATCTATTGTATTTCTCACGTTTATCCTGTGTCTTTTCAAAACCCCAAAAAATCTCCCACTCGGTAAAAGGGCAACCAAAAATTTCAAATAGAAGTATAGGGGGGACCCAAAAATGCCTCTTTCTGTTACTCCTATTCCCACCCCGAAAGGGCGCCCCCCCCCCTAGGTTTTCTCACCCTGTTAACACCTGCACTTAAAGGGCCAACCTCTTTTTTTTTTAAAATGGATTTTTTCGTCTTGGATTTGCAGGTTAATTTGTTGGGGGGGACAATTGGAAATTATCAAAATAAAGTAAACTCTCTGCTTTGGCACTAGGCTAAGTCAGAGAGTGGAGTCTAAAGATATGTGCATTTTCCACTCTTAAAGAGGACCTATATCATCTCCTAACATGTCTGTTTTATTAAATACGTGTATACCCCGTGAAATAACAAATCCGGAGCCACTTCTCTTATAACTCTGGGTTGTGCTGTTCCTCTGTTATTCCTTCTAGAAATGTTTTACTGAATCTGTCGGATGGGTGTTACCATAACAGGAATAGCTAGGAACAGCAGAGCTGATCTGTCAATCACTGCTATAGACCCACCCACAGCCTGACCAAGAAGTGAGAGCCTGAAGCTGCCTGTAGCTCTGTGAAACAGCCATGGTTAGACAAACCCTTTAAAGGGGTTTTGCCACAAAGTAAAATTGAAGTGGAAAGCTTTCACCATTCATTATTATTAAAAATTATGCACCGTTTTTGTTTTAGCTGCTCTTTTAGTGATCCATTGTTCACGGCTCGTCTCCAGGGGATACGACCGGGACTGAGAACTCCTCAGTCCAGGTAGCACATTATCAGACATCACTACTCCTCTCAGGCAGCTACTGAGTGTTCAAACCCCATGCGCGGTTATTCTACTCCTGTCCTCTGTGCTCCTTAGTAATAGTCAAACGGTGCAAATAAATCAAAAAGAAACCTCAATGAGTTAAAAAAAAAAACACAAGTCCCTGCAGGGATTTGAACCTAGGACCCTTGTGCCTGGAGGCAAAAACTTTACCTCTCAGCTACTCACAACTCTTTACATAAAAAGACCTTTCTTTGACTACAGAGAGGAAGGGCATGGTGATGTCATCCTGCTGGGTCACATGATCTGCAATTCAAACAAATCACACAGGCCTCCTTCTGAGCACACAGAGCTGAAGAGCTGGATACAGGAGGTATGAAATGAGATCGTGGCAAAACCCCTTTAAGGCTGTCAAGACTTCTGCAACAAGTTATCTTACTGCTTCACTACATAAAAGATGCCATATTGTAAAGAGTTGAAGTCATTAAAGGGGTTTTCTCACCATGCAGTTTCAGAGAGCCACAGGGAGCTTTATGGTCTGTCCACACGACAAGCATTTCCAATTGGAAATCCAGGTGGATTTGGATTTTAAAAACCGACTGTAAAACCATCCCCATAGACGTCAACTGAATATCCGCATTGTAGTAAATACGAGTCAGATTTTCTGAGGTCGGGTTTCAAATCCATAGTTTTAAAAAAAAAACGTAGAACATGTTCAATCTTCCATCATATTTCACGTTAAAAGAAGCGTCCAAAACATTTCTCTGTCAGATCCAAACCCCATAAAGATGAATGGGATTTGTTTACTGACTGTGAATCCGCTGGAAAAAAGACCTCAAAATCCACATAAAATACTAATTGACCAACACAAGCTTCTTACCAGACATCTATCTGTGCAGTTTCTTTTACTTGAGCTCATGTGCGTTGGTTACTATGCATTGGGACTTTTGTAAATAGGGGAACAAACTTTTGGATTATTGTAGGAAATTCCATAACTAATGGAAGGGTGACTGATAATCTAAAGAGAAACTAAAAAAAATCCTATAAGATTATTATTATTATTTTAGAGCGCCATTGATTCCAGGCGCTGGTACATTCAAGGGGAGTTACATACATAACAAATGTTGAACAAATACAATGGTGACGATAAATGACTAGCAACTGATACAGAGGGGAAAGAGGACACTGCCCATGAGGTCTTACAATCTAGAAGGGAGGAGGGGAGAGACAGAAGGTGAGGGGCAGACATGTTTGTGGGCCGGTGTACTGGTGGTGGGGTTAGTGTAGGTTATAGGCTCCTAAAGAGATGGTTTTTCAGGTTGCTTTTGAAACTGGTGAAAGTGGAGGAGAGTCTGATGTGTTGGGGCAGTGAGTTCCAGAGTGTGGGGGAAGCACGGGAGAAGTCTGGAGACGGTTATATGAAGAGCTGATGAGAGGAGAGTAGAGAAGAAGGTCCTGTGAGGAGCGGACACTGCATGATGGGAGATATCTGGAGTTTAAGGCAGAGATGTATGGAGGGGAGAGGTCATGGAGAGCCTTGTAGGTCGTGGTTAGTAACTTGAACCAAATTCGCTAGGCAATGGGAAGCCGGTGAAGGGACTGGCAGAGGGGAGCGGCAGAGGAGTAGCGAGGAGAGAGATGGATAAGACGGGCGGCAGAGTTGAGGATGGTTTGAAGGGGAGCAAGAGAGCTGGATGGGAGGTCGCAGAGAAGGATGTTGCAGTAGTCTAGATGAGAGATGACAAGGGCATGGACTAATGTTTTTGTAGTGTCAAAGTTGAGGAATGAGCGGATGCGAGAGATATTTTTCAGGTGGAGGCGGCAGAGGTGAGGGTTTGGATGTGTGGTTTGAAAGACAGAGAGGAGTCGAAGGTTATCCCAAGGCAGCGGACTTGTGGAGCTGGTGAGAGAGTGCAGCTATTAACATTGATAGAGAGAACAGGTGGAGGGATGGAGTGGGACGGTGGAAAGATGATGAATTCAGTTTTCTCCACATTTAGTTTTAGGAGGTGGAAGGAGAAGAAGGAGGATATGGACGATAGACAGTCTGGGATCCGGGAGAGAAGAGAGTAAATATCAGGACCGGAGGTGTAAAGTTGGGTGGAGAGAGAGCAGTTATATCCAAAGTATGGTCATGAGGAGATCCAACTGCACCTCTGTCAGGATTATTATAGAAGGGGTCCCATTCACAGCTTTTGATTTGGGCTCTAAGAGATTCAATCTACGATTCTGTCTGCGGTGCTCTCAAAGGAAACAGTGTAGCCATATAAAGTGCAGCCAACACTCCCCAAAAGCACCAACCTCAGTGCCCCCACTAATGGTAACAGTGTCCTGCTTTAGTCCCCTTCACGAACCAGGACAGCCACTTCTTCCACATTCTTGCATGGTGCGACCTTCTGATAGTTAAGGTAATGATAAACGTGGGAAAAAAATAACCTTTAAAGAGGGTGAAACAGGGGATAAAGGGAACTCATGTACTACTCCATAGAGGCTGTTTAGTGCCCTCCTCAGAGACATCAGAAGAAGTTATAGGACTGAGATGTATAGTAACAGGGTATGTCTTAAAGGATTGGCGTACAGCAAATATAGGGCCAATATTCAAAAAGGGGTCAAAGAGTGATCCTGGAAACTATAGGCCGGGAAGCTTAACCTCTGTTGTAGGGAAAATGTTTGAAGGTTTTCTTAGAGATGCTATCACTGGATATCTCACTGACAATAAATGTATAACGCCATTCCAGCATAGGTTTATGAAGGATCGGTCCTGTTAAATTAATTTCATCAGCTTTTATGAGGAGGTTAGTTCTAGACTGATTGATAAGTATTTAATATGGTGCCACATTAAAGGTTGCTAAGTAAAATGAGAATGCTTGGACTGGGGGAAAATGTTTGCAAGTGGGTAAGTAGCTGGCTGAGTGATAGAAAACAAAGGGTGGTGATTAATGGCACTTACTCGGAGTGGATACCTGTTACTAGTGGGTAGAACAGGGGTCAGTATTGGGCACTATACTCTTTAGTATATTCATACACATACACATGGATTGCACAGTAGAATATCAATCTTTGCAGGTGATACCAAGCTCTGCAAAGTAATCAACACAATAGAGGACAATGTTTTATTACAAAGGAGTATTTTACATTATAGTCAATGAAGGAAGATTTGAAGCTTGTCTGAGGCTGATTTTGTGCATAAAATGCAGTGTGAACATACAGAACCGTGAGACTGTGGAACTCTCTGCCGGAGGAACGTGTCAGGGTGAATTCAGGATTCTGGAGAAGGGTCGCAGTCTGATTGCCAGATGTTCCATGAATGATGCCTCTATATAATGATCATACAGTGACCACATAATACCCCTATATAGGGAGCAAATATCACCGAAATGTTACTGACCAAACCAAATCTGATATTATCAATTACACCACTACACAAAGAACAAATATTACCACAACATCATGACCAGATATCACCACAACATAGTGACTGAATAATACCGCCACATCATGATCACATATCACCACCACATGGGAACTTATTAATACCACCTGTTGTACGCAAGCACTCTGCAGACATATATCACCACCATACAGTGACCACATGGAGGTAGACACCTGTTGTACACAAGCTCTTCAGACATACAAGTGATTGCAGTGCAGTTACATCCAGTGATTCACAGGTGGGAGTCGATTTCTTTCTCCACTCCAGATCGCCATGACGACTTCTCTGTGCCACGACTCGTCCCTGCAGAATTAACAAAACAAACATCTCAGACTCCTCACTTTTCCAACACCTCCAAACCTGTTCCCATTGCTGTACAAACTCCCCATAGGTTGAAGGTGGAGTAAGAGCACTATGGAGTGATAGGCGGTGTTGAGAGGCTTATAGAGTGTTAGATGGGGGTTGAATTTTGTGTTGGCACTAGGCCGCAAAGGTGGGAGAGGAAGTACAAGCCACAGCTTCCATGCACAATCTCCTCTGGGGAGACAGAGGACCAGTGACCAACCCCCCAGAGATTGTGGTGCGGCTGTGGTTTGTACTCCATCCCCTGCCCCCCCAGAAGATCAGCTTCAGCCATATCTTTTATGGGATGTAGTAGATGGAGCTTAGTAATAATTGTTTTGTAGTGTTTCTATTTCTCTAAAAGTTTCCTCATTTGGACTACATTGGATTTGTTGGACTACATTAGACGAGCGTTGCATCTATTTCTGTGTTTTTCTTTACCATTTCATTGCCTTTCGGCTGCAAACTAGTATTTTTGGGATGGAAAAGGACCAATATTCATGGACACTCCCATCTTTATAGTATTAGCCTTCAGCTGACATTTTTTCCTTGGCTGGTTATGAAATATGAAGGGACTGCATGTCATTTTGTTTTTTATCCTTTATTAAAAATTAAAAAATAACAAATAATTAAATAGAAAGATTTTTTATAAACAGCCAAGGCAAAACTGACAGCTACAGCTTGATACTCTCAGGATGGGAAGGTCTGTGGATATTGGCCCCTTCCCATCCTACAAAATACCAGCTTGGAGCCGCCCCAGAAGCGGACCATCACATTAGATGGTCCACTCTTTGACAGTAACCTGGTTCATCCCAGTACTCCTGATGTGTTGGGTACTGGGGTAATAATAATAGGGGGTTAATGTCGGCCTTATGGAAATGAAAAATAATGCTGGTTGGACACCAAGCCCCCGCGATAGCAATGGTGAGATGTTTGTCAGACACCTCCATTAATAACATTGGAACAAAAAAAAACTCCAGAAACAACAGAAAAAACTATTTTGTTTAAATAAACACTCCCTGACCACCAACGCTCATTGATAATTTTATTAAAGAAATAGAAGCAATGCTGATACGAGGTAGTCCAAAGAATCTGACGTAGTCCAAAAGGGAAACAACCTAAACCGCTTACCTCGGAAATCCTACAGCTGGGGCGTTACTCAGCTTTCCTGGATGCTAAATAGCCTATTCAGTGCCTAGGAAAGCAGGGTGACATTCCCCACAGCAGGCTCCCAAGAAAGTTGGGTATCTGCTGTGGGAGATGGGGTGCCACTCAGCTTTCCTGGATGCTGGATAGACTATCCAGTGCCTGGAAAAGCTGACTAAAGTCATAGGGGGCAAGAAGGGAGGGGGTGATTGAGATCACCTACCTCCCTCTGCTGTGCACACTGCTGCCGCAACTAGTTTGTATAGTCTAGCGGCAGGGGCGGGGCGAGCCCCCTGCAGTCAGTGATGCCAGGGGAGTGTCTTATACAGGATGCGGGACGGTTGGGAGCGAGAGAGCTGGAGAGAGACAGCTACCAAGCCAAACGCCTGGAGCAGAGGTCTCACCAAAAGAGAGAGTAATCATGCAGGGACTGAGTGACATTGTGCCCCTGGTGCAAGGATCTATTGCCAAGAAGACTGTGTAAGATCATGCTCTTGGCTCAAGGGTCAAAAACATAGGCTGTATACTGGGGAGCAGAGACTGAGATTGTGTAGAGATAATTACTGCATCAGAACTGCCAGCCGCAACTGTTACACTAAATTAGCGCCTCCATGTGAGATCCGCCACACCTACTGGAC
Organism: Phyllomedusa bahiana; assembly: GCA_025379985.1. Classification (NCBI taxonomy): domain Eukaryota; kingdom Metazoa; phylum Chordata; class Amphibia; order Anura; family Hylidae; genus Phyllomedusa; species Phyllomedusa bahiana. The sequence continues at coordinate 17,828 of JAODAL010012860.1, read as the reverse complement.
TTGTCCATATTCTGCCAGCAACCTCCAAGCTGGAAGTGATACTTGCAAGTAAAGTGTTCCTGAGTTTGCAATGCAACAGACTGTAAGAGCAGATTTCTGGCTGCACCCTCTCCCCCAGTCATGTCCGGACTTTTCAAGGCTGTAGTTGTACAACTCTTCACACAAGGGGTTAACATCACATCAACCATTTCACCCGATTATCTTGACCCCCATATGGAAACACTTGCAATTTGATGCCATATAAATCCTTAGGGTTCTTTCACACAGCGCAGTTTTGGTGCAGTTTTAACTGCGCTCCAATTAAACTGCAGCAGCTTCTTTCAGTTATCTAAACTGTTTGGAAAGTGAGTAATCAATTAGTGCGTTAATCCACCAGACTTCAAACACAGTAATTGATGACTTACTTGAAACACCTTTCTGAACAATTTAGAAAACGGAAAGAAGCTGCTGGTAATAAAGGCAGTTTAATTGCAGCGCAGTTAAAACTGCACCAAAACTGCACTGTGTGAAAGCATCCTCAGGCTAATCATATGCACAAGATCTTTCAAGATGACTGTCTCTATCTTACCTCCAGGGCCGCCGATAGGGCAGTACAACCAGTACTGCTCTACCGGGCCCGGGCGGTCTGTGAAGCCAGGGGGGGGGGGCCCGCCGCCACCGGCAGGCTCCGCCCCTTTGCTTCACAGAGGCTCTCTCTTAATTGTATGCACGTCCGTGCGACGCGCATACAATTAAAAGGGGACGCGGGGCAGGGAGAGCTTGCGCTCCTGCCCCTGCCGTACATCGCTCGCAGGCGGCGGCGAAGTGAATCCGTGCCGCCTGCCGAGCTTCCTGTTCTCGGCCCCGAGCCTAAAGCAGAAGGCTTGGGGCCGGGAGCGGACGGAGACGCCGGGGAGCGCGGCCAGGTAAGTATGTAGCTACAGGGGGCCCTAATACTGGGGGACTAAAACTACAGGGGGCCCTAATACTGGGGGACTATAACTGCAGGGGGCCCTAATACTGGGGTACTATAACTGCAGGGGGCCCTAATACTGGGGGACTATAACTGCAGGGGTCCCTAATACTGGGGGACTATAACTGCAGGGGGCCCTAATACTGGGGTAATATAACTGCAGGGGGCCCTAATACTGGGGTACTATAACTGCAGGGGGCCCTAATACTGGGGGACTATAAATGCAGGGGGCCCTAATACTGGGGGACTATAACTGCAGGGGGCACTAATATTGGGGGAATATAAATTCAGGGGACCTAATATTTGGGGGATAAAACTCGGGGCCCTAATACTGGGGGAAATAAAACCCACAGGGGGCCCCAATCTGGGGACTATACTCAAGGGGCCCTAATATGGGGGGGAATATCTTCAGGGGCCCCAATATGGGGGGGAATATAACCCCAGGGGGCCCTAAAACTGGGGGGGGCAAACACAGGGGCCCTAATACTGGGGGGGGAAACTATGGCTACAGGGGCCCTAATACTGGGGGAGGGGGAAACTATGGCTACAGGGGGCCCTAATACTGGGGGGGGGGGGACATTGCCTACAGGGGGCCCTAATACTGGGGGGGGGGACTATGCCTACAGGGGGCCCTAATGACTGGGGGGGAACTATGCCTACAGGGGGCCCTAAAGACTGGGGGAGGACTATTTGTCTACAGGGGGACTATTCTTCCTACAGGGAGGCCCTAATCTACAGGGGGGCCTTAATCTACAGGGGGGACTATTCTGCCTACAAGGGGCCCTAATCTACGGGGGGGGACTATTCTGCCAATAGGGGGGCCCTAATCTACAGGGGGGGGACTATTCTTACTACAGGGGGGCCTTAATCTACAGGGGGATACTATTCTGCATATAAGTGGGCCCTAATCTACAGGGGGGGACTATTCTGCCTTCAAGGGGGCTCTAATCTACAGGAGGGACTATTCTGCCTACAAGGGGCCCCTAATCTACGGGGGGGGTCTATTCTGCCTACAAGGGGGGCCCTAATCTACGGGGGGGGGAACTATTCTGCCTACCAGGGGGCCCTAATCTACAGGGGGGTCTATTCTGCCTACAAGGGGCCCTAATCTACAGGGGGTTATTCTGCCTACAAGGGGGCTCTAATCTACAGGGGGGACTATTCTGCCTACAAGGGGGCCCTAATCTACAGGGGGGGGACTATTCTCCTACAAGGGGGCCCTAATCTAGGGGGGGGGGGGACTATTCTGCCCTAAAGGGGGCCCTAATCTACAGAGGCCCTATTCTACCTAAGGGGTGGCCTAAGCTATAGGGGGCCCCCATTGTACCTAAAAGGGAACCCTAAGCTCCCCCCGGGGGCCCGAAGTACCTACATCTCCCCAAGCTACCTAGCTCCGCCCGGGGTCCCGTTTTTACCTAAAAATCGACTGGGTGAGCCCTATTACCAGGGGTAATTCTTACCATTTGGGCCATTATAAATGGGGAGTTTGTACATGGGGGGGGGGCACTCAGTTGGCAAATGAAAAAAAAAGGAGGAGTCTCAGGTGTTTGTTTGTAAATTCTACAGGGACGAGTGGTGGAGGAGGAAGTCATCATGGAGGTCTGGACGAATAGAGAAGAAAAGGGAAAGTGAACGACTCAACAGACAAGAATCACCTGTGGGCCCTAAATGTAAGTAAACATTTGCAAAGCACCTGTGTACCTGGTATCTACCCTATAGGGTCACTGTATGGAGGAAATTTTTGGTTTTGGTGTGATGGTTTATAATCACTAGCAGTATGGCGGTATTATTCAGTATTTTCATGGTGGAGAATGTTTGGGGATGATGTTTCCGATATTATTAGGTGCTTGTATATTGTTGTTGTTTGGGGATATTGGTCTTGGGGTACTGGTTTAGTCAATAACATTATGGTGAACTAGTCGTATATGGTAGTGATTTGGTGGCGGTATTATTTAGAATTTATATATTGTTGCTTGGCAATTTTTGGTCTGGATTAATATGGGTTGCCAAATAACATTATTGGTGACATGTGGAGGTATTTGCTGGACCTTGTAAAATCCAGCAAGAACTAAATCCAGAAACAATGGCACGATTGCATTTTTTTTTCTTGTGACCCCAAAACCTATTTTTTATTTTTCTGGGGTGGCGATGGATGGGGAATGGGTGGAGCTCTGTTGGGACGGCCGGGGATGGGGAGAGAGAGGGAGGAGCAGGGGGTTGGGTTGGACGGGTGGGGGGGGGGGGGCCCAGACGCTCCAGCTGTATGGGGCCCTAAAATTTCTGATGGCGGCCCTGCTTACCTCCCAAGTGTTCCCTCTTTTGGAGGGACAGTTACTATTTTTAACCTATGTCCCAATGTCCCTCTTTTTAACATGGGCAATAGATTTGTATTTATAAACTTACTATATTGCTCCAAAAAATACCTGTCTGGCTCCTAATTGTATATTAGACTGCAAGTTAAATATTATTTTATCATTTTGTGAAATGTAGACCTTCAAAATGTCTATAATCTGATGATATTTGTATTTCAATTTTAATAAAAACTTATTCAAGTGTATCATTTGCATTCAAAATTGGATCCTTTACAGGGTAAACTCTAGCTGTCCCTCTATCCCCATCTTAGAAATTGGAAGGTCTATCTATCTATCTATCTATCTATCTATCTATCTATCTATCTATCTATCTATCTGTCTATCTGTCTCTGTCTGTCTATCTATCTAACTCATATCTATCTATCTCATAGCTATCTTTCTATCTTTCCGTCTATCTTTCTACCAATCTATCTCATATATGTTTATATTTTTTCTTTCTTACTTTCCACCTCTCATATTTATCTATGTTCATATTCTCTCTTTCAATTTCTCGTATCTATCTAACTTACATGTATTTATCTGGTCTCTCTCTGTCCATCTATCTTTCTATTTGTCTATCTATCTATCTATCTATCTATCTATCTATCTATCTATCTATCTATCTATCTATCCATTTATCAATCCATTTCTGTCTGTCTGTCTGTCTGTCCATTTATCCATCTATCTATCTATCTATCTATCTATCTATCTATCTATCTATTTATCTTTCCATCTATTTATCAAAGCATCTTTCTATCTATGCCTTTATCTCATATCCATGTTTAGCTATCTATCTACTGTATATATCTCACAGCTATCTATCTATTCGTCTGTCTTTCTATTTGTGTGTCTATCTATCCATTTATCAATGCATCTATCTAGCTGTCTTTCTATTTGTCTCTCAATCTACAGTATTTATCAAATCATCTTTCTATGTCTTTATCTCATGTCCATGTTTATCTATCTATCTATCTATCTATCTATCTATCTATCTATCTATCTACCTATCTATCTATCTATCTCTCCACACTCCTATTCGTACACACATGCTCCTATTGCATATATACATATACTCATCATACATATATCTTTCCTGCAGTCTTAACCACAGATAACACACATATTTGCCAAATGACAACCTCAGCTCTGCTACATCTGCAGTTCTAACACTAATAAAGCGCCCATTACAAATTGCAGAACAAATTCCCCTGCATTATTTTATTGCCGTGTTTATGCTCCCCCCCCTTAATCTTAAATATGTAAATCCTCCATTTATCTGGAATTACTTAGTGAAATACTGATGTGTGACGATGCAAGATTATAATATTCCATCACCACCTCTGATCCTCTTTACCTCCTTTTCTTTTCCGTCGCAGACGTATATGAAAAAACCTCCCCACGTGCTACAAGAATATATTATTTTAAGAGACTTGGACTTAAAAAATTGATTTCCTTGATGAGATATGAAAAGTCTTCCCTGAACCTAAGCGGTCACTTGGTAATCCCGTCACTCTACATCAGAAAGCTTTTCCCTCTTTAGCAGAAACACGAGAACATTTCTGAGAAGGAATTAATTTTGCAGATGCTGCTGGAAGGGTGGCTCAAGGACTTAGCGGCGGGCGCAGACCTGCCCGCCCCCTGCCCACCGCACATCTTCTGTGATGAGAACCCAGCTTGGGAGAGTTTGGAGGGTCAGTGAGGTTCTGGATGAAGTTTAGAATTTGGTAATGAAATGGATATTCAAATTTTATGCATTTACTTGAACCATAATCTGCACATTTCCTTTCTGCAAATGGAATTTAAGGGATTTGATTATAAGGAGCGATAGAAGGTGGCGGAGTAGTGGAAAGAATTTGTGAATATGGAGGGTTTTTGGGGATATCAGGTTTTGAGGAGGATATAAGGAATAATAAAATCCAGGTAAACTAAGGATTGTGCACACGGGGTGTTGAATACGTTTTCGTACAATGCATCCAAGTACATACTACAAAGTGTGGTTCGTATTTGGATACGTTTTCCTGACTGCAAATAGGTCAACCTGTTGTTTCTATTGGCTTTTAAATGCTTAAAACAGAACAAGTCTCTTTGTACGGATCCGTAATACGCAATACAATAATGTATGTAAAATACCACTATACCAGCGGCTATACTGATGCCTCTACCCTGTGTCAGTCACTGCACTGGTTGCCCATCGAGTAAAGAATACAACAGAAACTCATCACTCTCACCCATAAGGCTCTCCACAGCACTGCACCCCCTACATCTCCTCCCTACCCTACCCGGTCTCTCCGATCTTAGGGCATGTCCACACGGCACGGGTTTTCGGCTGGTTTTTCAGACGGTTTGCGTTTTTTCAGACCGCCTGAAAAACCGGCCGAAAATGAGCATAATTGTGCTCTATGGAAAATATGTGCAGCAGTCCCCACTGTATGGGTTTTCCACCCAGCGGTTTTGTCGCCGGCGGACCGGTGACAAAACATTGAACATGCACAATCTTCCGTCCGGTTTCCGGACAGAAGATGTGCTTCTCAATGGGAGGGGGAAGGCTGTTCTCCGCTCATCGCGGAGAAAAGCCATCCCCCCCGCGGCCGTGGGGACGGCCGCAAAACCGGACAAATACCGGCCGGCAAACTGGCCGGTATTTGTTCTGTGCCGTGTGAACGGCCCCTTAGACTACAGCACTCAGTCCTCCGAACCTCCCATGCCCGTCTCCAAGATTTTACACGTGCTGCACCAGTTCTCTGGAACAAGCTGCCCCGTACAATCAGGCACACTCATAATCCTCATAGTTTTAAGCGTGCCCTGAGAATACATCTTCATAGGCAGGCCTTTCAAGGTCTCTAATTGGTAACCGCCACTTTGTCACTCCCTGCACTTGAGCACTCACAGGCACTTATTTGTATATAGATGTACTGTCAGGGTGGCAGGTTCATCCAATTTTTATGTAATCCACCCCATATTTATGTAACATGGCTGGACCATTGTGTGAACTTAGCACTTCTCACCCTTCATCTTACCCATACACGCTAATAGATTGTAAGCTCTTGCGACCAGGGCCCTCACACCTTGTGTCTGATCTGTAAGTAGCTTCTTCTGTATTATGAATGTCTGTACTTATACCCCCTAAATTGTAAAGTGCTGCAAAAAATGTTGGTAGTATATAAAGATTATTATTATTATGTAATATACATATCGTCTGAACTACGATTCTTATTTTACATTGAAATCAATGAAAACTGAATGGAACATTGTTAAATACGTATTTGGATAATACAGTTATACCCAAATACGTATTTCACAAACACCACGTGAACATACTGGAACAGGGCAGGTTAATCAATATGGGTTAGAGTAACTTCAAGGGGATCCTCTGGTGTGTCCAGATCCAAGGTCCCAGCAGAGGACAACTCCAATTGAAATGATTATGGAGCGCAAGGGTCTATTACCTATTGGATGGGTCATTGAGAGCAGAGAGACTATGGAAGTCACTGCCACAAGAGGTTGTGATACTGAATTCATTGAACAAGTTCAAGAAGGTCCTTGATGCTTTATCTGAGAAATATAAAATCATAGGTTATGGTTACTAGATTCTGGAGATGGGACAAAGGTCGTCCTAGCAAGATTTTGGACCTCTGGATAGAGCAGTGTCCTGCTCAGTCACATGACATGACTCCAGGGCATGCCTCTAACCCAGGGGTGTCAAACTGCGGCCCTCCAGCTGCTGGGAAACTACAACTCCCATCATGCCCACTGTTATAGATTATATAAATGCATCATGGGAGTTGTAGTTTCCCAACAGCTGGAGGGCCGCAGTTTGACACGTGTGCTCTAACCATACCAAATCAAGTCCAGAATCCTCCAGCAGACCAGTGCAAAAACAGTGAAATTGCCAGGCTCCCAGGTAGGCATGGGCCTCAGTAAGCTCCCATCACTAATAGTGGCTCCTTTAATTAGAACAGAAAGAAATACAATAAAACCCACCCATTCCCTGAATGAGCAGCAAGAACCCCTGGATGAGACTTGTCACAGGCAACCTGTATCAGGATGCTATCGTAATGTCCTGTGGGCTGCAGGCCTAATGTAGCCTATGGCCTACAAGACTACTTGCCTTTAACTGTCTGAGCATCCGAGAGATGTACAAACAATGAAATTAACAACACTTGCCGAGGTATCAAGGCCTGTGCACTGGCTTTCTAGAACATACCTTCAAGCACCTGGAGCCCCTATGCTCACATATGCTCATAGGAGTTTTTGCCTTGCTCTGGATCAATATTGTAAATATATGTTGGACTCCATGGATCTGTGTCTCTTTCCAGTCTTATCTACTATGTTACAAATAACCTTTTAGATCTTTTGGAGAATACATCCTTTGTGTACAATGATAACTGCCAAGGTTACAATGCAATTAAAATATATGTTCTGTATAAATGGAATCATTGTAAAATCATTGTAAAATAGTTGCAACATTTTTAACCATCTTAGGGCTTGTTCACATGGAGTCTTCACTCCGTGTTACAAGTGCTTTTGTAACCCGTTTTGGGGGCCCCAACAAACGGCCCAAAGGGAAAATTTTAAAAACCCAATTAGAAAGGGATTTTTTAAAAATGTCGCTATGACCCCAAGCTTTCCCTTCACAGGGAGAGATCCGCCGCTGCGGGGTTTTAAAAAAGGGGGCCCGGTTTTCTTTTCCGTTTTTGCTTGAATTGACATGCAATTCTTTTTTTGGCCAAGGAGCATTTGTTTAAAGTCACTGCTAATTGTTTGGGTCTGTTTGGGCCTTGGGTTTTCACAACCCGATTTAGGGTGAAATTTCAGTCCGTTTTTCGCGGCCGGGAAACTGCCGCAAATACGGCGGGGAAAACCCTTTTTTTCCCCCTTGTAAATTACGGAAATTTCCACAGTTCTCTAGGAAAAACCCCATGGTTTCCGTCTCCTCCCCCCCGGGGCTCGCAAAAATTTCGGCGAAAGGGGGGAGAAAATGAATGCACATTACCCCGGGAAAGGAAAAACGGGCCGTGGAAAAAGGGAAAGGGCAAATGGGGCCGGGAGTGAGTGTGGCGGCCCCCGGGCTAAAAACCCCGCCCCCGCCGGGGGGGATCCGTTTGGGGGTAAAAAGGGCCGCAACCCAGTGGCTAAGCTGTGGGCTTACGGCTTAGGACCTTTGGCCCGACGGCAGGGTGGGGGACAAAATTGTAGTGCGGCCCCCGGGACGCACATACAGTTAAAAATTGCTTAAAGCGGAAGCAAGAGTCCGCGGAGTAATCTGGGGGCCGGGCGGGCCCGGATCCCGGCTCTGTGCACCCGGGGAGTGCAGGGGGCGGTGTGCGCGTCCCCCACGCTCCCCCGAAAGGGGCCGGGTGACGTCACGCCGCTAAAGAAAAGCCCGGGGACCCCCCGCCCAGGGGAAGCGACAGGGAGCGGGGTTCAGGTGAGGCTGTCCGGGTTTAAATTTTTATTTTTAAATTTTTAGCTTATTCATGCGGGGGGCCCTTATTTTTCCTTAAACTGTTATTGTGCAGGGGGGGGGGCTGTTATCTTTTGTTAAAATTGCAGGGAGGGGGCTTTTTATTATTTTATATGAGGGGGAAAGGGGTTTTTATCAAATTTTTAAAATGTGAGGGAGGGGTTTTTATCTATTGTTTTATGTGAGGGGAGGGGCTATTATCTATGTTATAGGGTCAGGGGGGGGGGCCTTTACCCTTTTTTTTATATGTGCGGGGGGGGGCTAAATTTACGTTAAAATGTGCGGGGAGGGTATTTATCAAATTTTATATGTGGGGGAGGGGCTTTTTTCTCCCTTTTATATGGGGCAGGGGGGGGGGCCCGTTATCTATTTTTTATATGTGCAGGGAGGGGCCCCCCCCCTATTATCTACTGTTATATGTGCAGGGGGGGGGGCTGTTTATCTTTTGTTATTTTGTGAAGGGAGGGGGGTTTTTATCTATTTTTAAATGTGCAGGGGGGGGCTTTTATTACTTTTTTAAAATGTGCAGGGAGGGGGGCTGTTATTTTTTTTGTTAAATGTACAGGGAGGGGCTATTTTTTATTTTTATATTGCAGGGGGGGGGGTTTTTATCTTTTTTGTTATATGGAAAGGTTTTGGGGCTTTTATTCTGTTATATGTGCAGGGGGGGGGGTTTGTTATCTATGTTATATTTGCAGGGGGGGGGGTGTTATTTTATTTGTTATTTTGGGCCGGGGAGGGGGGCTTTTTATTTTATTTTTTAAATGTGCGGGAAAGGGGTTGCTTTTAAATTTAAAATGTTTTTTGTGAGGGAGGGGGGGCTATTATTTTTGTTATTTTTTCCGGGGGGGGGCTATTATCATTTTTATTTTGTCCCGGGGGGGATGCTATTATCTATTTTTTATTTTGGGGGGAGGGTTTCTTTTATCAAATGTTTATGTGCAGGGGGGGGGGCCTATTATTTTATTTGTCAATGTGCAGGGGGGGGCAATTATCTATTGTCATTGTGCAGGGGGGGGGGGCTATTATCTACTTAATACGTGCGGGGAGGAGCTATAATTACTACAATGTGCGGGTGGGGCCCTTTAAGCTACCAAAAATTTTATAACGTGCTGTGGGGCCTATAAAAAGGTTTTTTTTTTTTTTTTTACCTTTTGGGGGACCTAAATTCCTTTTTAAAACCTGTTTGGGGGCCCTAAACTCCCTATTCCCTTTGTTTTGGGGGAACCAAAATTCCTATATCCCTTTCGGGGGCCCTAAACCCCCCTAAAAACCCTTTACGGGGGATCCCAAAACTTGCCTATATACCTATTTGGGGGACCCAAAAACCTCCCCTATTTACCAGCGGGGGGCCCCAAAAAACACACCCCTCCCTTGGGGGAAGAATTTAAAGTATAAAAACCAAACCAACTAGGGGAGTTAACTTAGGGGGGCCCCTTTTACCTTCATGGGGGACACATAATTTTTTTTGCGTTTTTGAAGTCGCTAACAGTCTTTTAACCCGGTTTTTAAAGGGCCCTCAGCTCAAGTCAGTTGATAAGATTTAAAGGAATCGACTCTGGATCCGCGGTTTTTTAAGGGCCCATTTTTTTAAACCCCCAAAAGCGATTGAAAAGACCTTAGCAACAACAGGGGGAACTGGGCGGGCCGGCCCCAACCCCCCCCCAACCCCCCCCCCCCTACACACCCCGGGAAATTTGCGGGCAAAACCCGTGCCGCAATTACGGCGGAATCGGGCCCCAAAGGGGAAATCTACAAAGGTTGAAAAACACAGAGTAAAAAAACTCCGTGTGAACAAGCCCTTAGGCTGAATCCACGCCCAAAAAACATCCACTTTTTTTTGAAATCCCCCTGAAATCCTGGCCAATGAGGGACCCCAAAATTTTTGCTAGAAAAAACTCATTTTTACCAGCTGCCAAAAGTGGGGGAATTACCACCCCTACAATAAAAAAAGGGGTTTGTCCCAAAAAAAGGAAATTTGGAGGTTTTTGATGACCTTTTTTTTAAACAACCATTAAAAATGGTGATTTATTGGTTAGAAACCAAAAACGGGGTTCGGGGGTTAAAAATTTCCCCCAAGGACAAAAATCGGAAAGGGAGTCTGTATGTTTTTTCCCTTTGTGGGGTGGGGGTTTTTTCCCCCAAGGCAATTTCCATACCCCCCCCCCCCCCAAAACTCCAAAAACAAAATGATGGGGTTTTAATGTGGAATTTTGACTGTGAGCCCCAATGGGACAGGGGAGCAATTACCCGAAAAAGCGCGGGGGGAAATAAAGGGGATTTTATGTGGGGAGGCCTTCACCACGGAGGTGGTGCCATATCTGTCACATGATGGACACCAACGACACCCGAGGGCCCCCATCCCTTGTTATAAATTTTCCCAAATTCATGTTATTCTGTCTTTTAAAAACAAAAAAAAAAGTTTTTTGAAAGGTTTAAAAAAGGGAAATTGGGAGACAGATGCACATTTTTTAGTAAATTCTTTTTTAGGAGCATTTCATTTTTGGGTTGGGAACCCGAAAATTTTTTACTTTTCAAACTGAATAAATTTTTCCTTCTTAAAAATTTTTGGGTACTGGGTGTCGGGTTTTGAAAATATAAGAAAAGGGTTTTATGTTTTTATTCATTTTTTTTTTTTTTACATTTTATGACATTTATTAAATAAATACTGTTTTATTTGTATTTTTTAACTTAATTTTATAAAATATTTGTTCTACTTTTGTCTTTTTGTAAGTCCCAAAATTTTGGTTACTTTTTAAAGGGGGTTTAAACCCAAACCAAAGCCCTTTTTTCCCTTAATAGTTTAGGGGGTTTTTTTAAAAAAGGGATTTTTCCTTTTGATTTGTTTGAACTGCTTTTCCCAATTTGACCCGGCAGGCTTGCCCATCAACCAAATTGTTTTCCCCCCACTATTTGCTCAACTCTAGTAAAACAAAGGCCCTGTTTTTTGAAAAAACTTTTTTTGAGTAGCTAAAAAAGTAGCTGATTTGGTTTGCACTTTTTGGCCTTTCAGAATAGGGGCCCCTAGGCCCAAAAATCCTTGGGGGACCCCAAAAAAAAGGGTGCACAAACCTGATTGTTTGTTTTTTTTTATTTTTTTGAAATTGTTTGCAAATTTAAAAAAAGGATTTTAACAGGGACAGGGGTAAAATTTACAGAAATCTGAGCTTGAACACTCGCCCCGCGGTGGTGGGGTGGGGTTTTACTGGGCCAGAAAAACATTCCCAAAATATACAGAAAAACAGGTTACTAAAAAAACAAAGAAATTTAACCCCCCAATAAAAGAAAAAAATATTGGGTCAAAAAATTTAAGGTTCATCAGAGAAACAATGGCTTCTCATAGCTCTAAAGAGAAAATAATTAGATTTCCCTTGATTTTCAGGCAAAAAAATTTAATATTTTTTAATAAGGATTTTTGTGTCTGTGATTTAAAATTACTGGGAACATTGGCCGCCATCAAAAAATTTTTGGGGCCCCCCATACCAGCGGGAAAGGGGCTGCCCCCCCCCCCCCCTCCCCCCCCTTTCCTTAACACCCTGCCCCCCCCCTTTTTTTTTTCCCTTTCCCGGGCTGCCCCGCAGGGGCCCCACTACCCTCCGTCCCAAACCATCCCCAAACCAGAAAAAAAAAAAAATAGTTTTGGGGTCAAAAAAAAAGGGAAAATTTGAAATTGTTGCCTTTGGGTTTTTGGTTTTTAGTTCTCGCGGGCCGTTATTAAAATTTCCAGCAAATCCCCTTCCACAATTAAACCAATTAAATGTTATTGGAAAAGGCCAGTTATCCCCGCCCCAAATTATTGCCAAGCAACAATAAAATCAATTTCTAAAAAATTACCGCCCCCCTATCCCAACCTTTAAAAGGGACAGCACCACAAAATGTTTTTTAAACCTAAAAAACCATTTACACCAAACCATTTCCCCAAAACAACACAATATACAACACCCTAATAATTTCGGGCACATCTTAAAACCACATATCCCCCAAACCCCCCCCCCACCCCTTAACCCCCATACTGAATTTGAAAAAACCCGTTTTTAAATGTTACTGAAATAAAACCATTACATCAAGAAAAATTTTTTCCTCCAAACAGTGCCCCTATAGAAGGTAATACCGGGTACCGGGTTGTTTTGGCAAACATTTTTATTTAAATTTGGGGGCCTCACAAGCGACGTTTTGGGCCGAGGGGTTGTTCACTTTCCCTTTTTTCTCTATTGGGCCCCAGACCCCCATGAGGGAATTTCCCCTCCGCCCAAACCACTCATCCCTGTAGAATTTTTAAAAACCCCATAATCACCTGAGACTCCTCACTTTTTTTATCATTTTCCCATCTGAGTGCCCCTCCCCCCATGTACAAACTCCCCATTTATAATGGCCCAAATGGTAATAATTACCCCCTGGTAATTATGGTATGGAATGGTATGTAGGAACAACGGGGCCCCCGGGACGTAGCTTGGCACCCACCGGGCAGTAGCTAGGTAGCTTGGGGAGACGTAGGCAGCTTCGGGCCCCCGGGCGGTAGCTTAGGGTTCCCATGTATGTACAATGGCGGACCCATGTAGCTCAGGCCACCCCTGTAGGTAGAATAGGGCTCTCTGTAGATTAGGGCCCCCTTTTAGGCAGAATAGTCTCCCCTGTAGATTAGGGCCCCCTTGTAGGCAGAAGAGTCCCCCCCTGTAGATTAGGGCCCCCTGTAGGCCGAATAGTCCCCCCCTGTAGATTAGGGCCAACCTGTAGGCAGAATAGTCCCCCCCCTGTAGATTAGGACCCCCCTGTAGGCAAATAGTCCCCCCCCCCCCAGTTATTAGGGCCCCTGTAGGCATAGTTCCCCCACCCAGTTATTATGGCCCTCTGTAGGCATAGTTCCCCCCCCCCCAGTTATTAGGGCCCCCCTGTAGGCATAGTTCCCCCCCAGTCATTAGGGCCCCCTGTAGGCATAGTTCCCCCCCCCCAGTTATTAGGGCATCCTTTAGGCATAGCCCCCCCCCAGTTATTAGGGCCTCCTGTAGGCATAGTTCCCCTCCAGTTATTAGGGCCCCCTGTAGGGATAGTCGCCCCTCCCCCTTTAGGGCCCCCCCGTTGCTAATTACTCACCTTGCTGCACTCCCCCGTCGTCTCCGTCTCCTCCCGGCCCCAAGCCTGCTGCTTTAGGCTTTGGGCCAAGACCAGGAAGCTCGGGAGGCGGTGCGATGACGTCACTTCCGCCGCGCCGCCTGCAGAGCGATGTACGGCAAGGGCAGGGAGCGCACAGGCCCCCCCTGGCTTCACAGACCGGCTGGGCCCGGTAGAGCAGTACCAGTTGTGCTGCCCTATCGGCGGCCCTGAATAGGCAGGGGATAGACTGACAGTAGCTGCCTGAGAGGAGAGGTGATGTCTGAGCATGTCTGGCCAGGGGCTCTTGTCTCTAGTCGTATCCCCTGGAGACGAGCTATAAACAATGGATCACTAAATGAGCAGCTAAATCAAAGATGGTGCAGAATTTTTAATAATGATGAATGGTGAAAATGTTTATTATTTAATTTGCAAGCTTCCCATGTCAATTTTACTTCTTGGTAAAACCCCTTAAGTGGGCATGGTTCAGACACTGTCCACTGATTATAAACTTAAAAAGAAACACATAGTACTGTAGATCAGTAACAAAAAAAAAAAAATCACACTTAATGTGATTGAATTACATAAAAATACAAACACAACACAAAGATAATAATGTATTGCATGTAATAGAACCAATATAGAAGGTACAGATATGGAAATATCTCAAAGTTTCTAATAAGAAGCATTCAAGCATAACATAGACCCACATAAGGTGCTCAAAACTTCCTACATAAAAAAGTTATGAAATTCCATGTATCAGAGCCGGAATAAGGTGTAGGCAGAGGTAGGTGACTGCCTTGGGTGCCACACTCATTCCTCTTTTAGGAAGGGGACACAGGGTTGTATGAAGCCATGTAGGGGCCAGGAGCTGAGCCCAGTGCATAAAGATAACTCCTATCCCAGCTGTTTAACTATTTCTAAGTTGTGGGCAACGTGGCTTCAGGATCTAGGCAGTTGTGCAGGAGTGGGGTGCCCCATTCTACCTCCCGATCGGCTTAGTGTGCAAGTCATGGTGCTCTTTTGTGGACAAGTACACCAGAGGGACTAAATTTACGAGTAAAAAAATATATTAAAAGTTCAAAATACATTTTTCCCTATTTTATAAAATAAAAAAATAAGTATTTGATACTGCGATTTTCCCACCTACAAGGAATGGAGAGATCTGTAATTTTTATCGTAGGTACACTTCAACTGTGAGAGATAAAATAAATCCATCACATTGTATTTTACATTAATTTTAAATAATTCATTTGCATTTTATTGCATGAAATAAGTATTTGATCACTGACCGACCAGCAAGAATTCTGTCTCTCACAGACCTGTTTCTTTCTTTAAGAAGCCCTCCTACTCTGCACTCAATACCTGTATTAATTGCACCTGTTTGAACTCATTATCCAAGACACCTGTCCACACAATCACACCCCAACCTCTCCACCATGGCCAAGACCAAAGAGCTGTCTAAGGACACCAGGGACAAAATTGTAGAGCTGCACAAGACTGGGATGGGCTACAGGACAATAGGCAGCAGTTTGGTCAGAAGGCAACAACTGTTGGGGCAATTATTAGAAAATGGAAGAAACACAAGATGACTGTCAATCTTCCTCGGTCTGAGGCTCCATGAAATAATTCACCTCGTGGGGTAAGTATGATTCTGAGAAATTTCAGGAATCAGCTCAGAGCTACACGGGAGGACCTGGTCAATGACATGAATAGAGCTGGGACCACAGTCTCAAAGACTGCCATTAGTAACACACTATGATGTTATGGATTAAAATCCTGCAGGACATGTAAGGTCCCCCTGCTCACGCCAGCACATGTCCAGGCCTGCTTAAAATTCACCAGTGACGATCTGGATGATCCAGAGAAGGTCAGATGAGACAAAAATTGAACTTTTTGGTATCAACTCCACTCGCCGTATTTGGAGGAAGAAGAAGGATGACTACAACCCCAAGAACACCGTCCGAGTGTGAAGCATGGGGGTGGAAACATCATACTTTGGGGTGATTTTCTGCAGAGGGGGCAGGACGACCATATTGAAGGGTGGATGGATGGGGCCATATTTCGCGAGATTTTGGCCAACAACCTCTTTTCCACAGTAAGAGCATTGACGATATGTCGTGGCTGGGTCTTCCAGCAGGACAATGACCCGAAGCACACAGTCAGGGCAACTAAGAAGGCTCCGTAAGAAGCATTTCAAGGTCCTGGAGTGGCCAAGCCAGTCTCCAGACCTGAACCCAATTGAAAAACTTTAGAGGGAGCTGAATCTCAATGTAGCCCAGCAACAGCCCCAAAGCCTGAAAGACCTGGAGAAGATCTGTATGGAGGACTGGGCCAAAATCTCTGCTGCAGTATGTGCAAACTTGGTCAAGAACTACAAGAAACATCTGACTTCCGTAATTGCAAACAAAGGTTTCTGTACCAAATATTATGTTCTGTTTTTCTATTATATTAAATACTTATTTCATGTGATAAAATGCAAATCAATTATCTAAAATTCATACAGTGTGATTTTCTGGATTGTTTTTAGATTCTGTCTCTCACAGTTGAAGTGAACCTATGATAAAAATTACAGATCTCTCCATTCTTTGTAGGTGGGAAAACTTGCAAAATTGTCAGTGTGTTAAATACTTATTTTCTCCAATGTATGGAACACAGTTGGTATCGCTGCATCTGTAAAATCTATCAATAATTCTTATGCTGCATGGTGGACATCATTAGCCCCTTCCCGACATAGGACATACCGGTACGTACTGCAGATCGTGCGGGCTCACAAGCAGCCCCACACAAATGCGACATGAGGCCAGCGGTCCTCCACCCTCCGTTTGAGGATTCCCCTATTGAGCATCTGTGAGGCATCCTCAAATGGAAGGTGGAGGAGCACAAGGTCTCTAACATCCACCAGCTCCGTGATGTCATCATGGAGGAGGGAAGAGGATTCCAGTGGCTGCAATCTGGGAAGCTCTAGTGACCTCCATGCCCAAGAGAGTTAAGGCAGTGCTGGAAAATAATGGTGGCCACACAAAATATTGACACTTTGGGCACAATTTGACCATTTTCTCTTAGGGGTGTACTCACTTTTATTGCCTGCGGTTTAGACATTGATGACTGTGTTTGAGTTATCTTGCAGGCACATCAAATTTACACTGTTAGGCCTGGTTCACACCTGAACTTATGTCGTAGAAGTGAAAAGCTGAAGCCACCGGATCCATTCACAACAGGTTTCCGCCGTGGTGTCCATCTCAACTACGGAAGAAACCTGATGGGGCCATTTTAATTAAAAGGGTTAGTCGCGCGCTTAGGGTAAGCGTTGTGGATGAATCCCACGGTTCACTTTTTCACATCTGCGCTGGAGCAGGGACCACAGTACAGATAATACACACAGTGATGTCACAATACAGGAATAATATACACAGTGATGTCACAGTATAGATAATACACACAGTGATGTCACAGTACAGGGATAATACACACAGTGATGTCACAGTACAGAGGAGGAGTCTGTGCGTGGTTCTCGCTGTTTCCGGCGTCTGGGGAACGCTCTCTCCCTGCTGCTTCGGGGGGAGAGCTACCCCAACGAGGCGGATTCCCAAGCATCCTGGCCCCCTGGATAGGTCAGCGGGCGGTCAGGATCCTGAGCTACTGACCCAGTTACCGGCTCTCCCTGTGGCTGAGGGGAGCGGACAGATGCGAGCTGCTGGAAAGCAGAGGCAGCTGGAATGCGTGGTGAACAAGAGGAGCGGAGCAGAGAATGCCAGCGGTGAGAGTGACAGCTGCGGGGATCGTAGCGGGAGCGGTGTTGCTCGGCCAGTATCAGGTACACAGGCTATTGGTGGCAGCGGAGATGGTGCGGATCACAGAACAGCGATGTTCAGCTGGCGGTCCCTATTTCGAACAGCTCGCCAAGAAGCAGCGGTGTTGGCAGCGGAGAATGGAGCGGTGTGGCGAGGATCCTGCGGGGGTTTGGGGCGGG
>JAODAL010012859.1:0-93652 GCA_025379985.1 Phyllomedusa bahiana | reverse complement strand
GTCCCCAATTTTTTTTCTACTTATAAAAACAAGACCCTGATCCACATTCTTTTCTTCTTAGCCGGTTTTATTTTCTGACTGTAGATTTCTCAATTCAGTTGTCTGTATATGATTGTGGGGACAGTATTCTTGCCTTCAATGCTTTAACAGCATTTAGAGAGCAGCTTCATGCACACAGGAGCCTGTGAACAGGAACAGAACCATTGACTTTTATAGGAGAGTTTTCTAGGTATGCTCTGTGACCTGGGAAGAAGTCAGTGTGCAGGGAGGGAGAGAGGGTGAACTGTGATTATCTCCTATTGTGACTGGTGGATCCTGTGTTATCTACACACATTAGTGTCACCTTTCAGTTTGACCCTGCTTGTACTGATTATGAGAAGACTACTGAAAATCTCCCTCTACAGAACAGGAAGTGAAAGACTATGATTAGGCCTAGTGGCCAAAGTGAAAACTGCAGGACTTAAGAATTAAAAAAAAAAAAAAGATTCTTAAAAAATATGTTTTACATAAAGGCAAAAGGCAAATAATATGAAGGAAGTTTGGCACTGCATGAGTTGTGCCAGCATGTCTTAAGAAAACTGCAGTGTTGGGTCCGAGAACCATAATCCCACTGTCCCATGATCTGTAACTTGAGGACTGGACTCCTCAGCCATCTTAATACATAAATAATCTTAACAGGTGTCAATCTCATTTTGAGAGATCGGCACTGATCCTTCAAACTTACAATTTTTAAACCGTACAACATCAAATATGCAGTCTGGTTCAATCATTATACTGCGGACATTGGGCCTCATGTATGAAAACTGTCTAGGTCTCAGACTTTCTTTGTCGCCCACAGCAACCAATCAGAGCTTCCCTTCATTTCACATAGTGCTCTGAAAAAATGAAAGGGGAGCTCTAATTGATAGCTATGAGCAACAAAGAAAATCTTAGACCTGGACAGTTTTCATACATGAGGCTCATGGTGTCGGAAGAAAATTTAGCCTAGAACATTGAGTTTACCTCTGGTCTTCAGTGTGGCATCCAAGTGAAAGATATGTTTTGTTCATTGGAACAGTTAGTTGATCTTTTTCAATCCATTCCTCTACAACGATAAAGGTTTATAAAAGTCTGCATTTATTTAATGGATTATACTGATTGAGTACGCTGGACTGGTGTCACCACTAGCATCAACATCCGTAAGTAGAGGTCAAGCTAATCAAGTCTGGGGTGTACAGTAGGCCTATCGTATAACTAAAGATCTGGCAGGTGGTGTCAATGTAATAATTTAATAACTTTTTAAATTTTCTCTGCAGCCATTCGGCACTGAATCTGAGTGGCTGGTTAGGCTTTCTGTGGTTACTGGAGTCTATTGAGCATTTCCCTCTGCAATATAGGAAGCACTACATGCTAAGAATAAGTGGTGCCTGTTACACATTTATAGCCTGTCATTGTGTGACACACACTTACTCTAATCAGCACCTGATAGGCAGAATCAGTCAGCAACCTTAAATTTGTTGTCTCACTACATTGATTCATCTAACCTCAGTCCTGTTTTCTTGTATTCATTTTGAATTCAGGGGTTTGTATACTGTCTTCCACTAGGCTGCAGTAGAAGCCAGGTCTGTAGCCATAGTGACCAGTGCTGACAGCCTATCATGAGAGATTGAACAGGTCTGTGGCTATAGTGACCTGAGGAGCTGATACATCCCATACAAGAAGGGATATCTAGGAATAGGTAGGATGCTGTTAATGGACATATGATGCAAAGTGACTTGTTTTTGCAAGATCTTTAACATGAAAGGCAATCCTTGTAATGCGACAACCCCTTGTCGAGAGTGCATAAGAACAACTGTGTCTTCTCTATGTACAGCCTCTTATTAGCTTATACTGATGTTATCCCATCAAAGACCAGTTAGTGTCAACAGTCAAAATCATCCTGATAAACACTTTGTCCAATAAATTATCTTCTGTATATGTAATGCAGGCAGGGGAACTGCATATTGTAAGTTGTTACATCCCTAACACAAGAGAAATGGCAAGTAACCATAGGGCCACCTAGCAAAGCTTAAATCGGGGCCTCACTCCAGCAAGACTACTTTCATCAGCAATTTGAAAACATGAAAAACTTGTGATTATTTTGGTCTTCCTTTTACACAGGGATAATGCATACTGTGGCGTAACTAGCATTCATAGGGCCCCATAGCAAAATAATACAGAGCCCCAACACACTAATGAAGGGAAACTGAAGCAGCAGTCTAGATAGCAATAATTGAAGCTATAAATATAGTGCTATAAATCAGAGTGCACACATAGTAGTTTTAGGCAGCAGAAACCCTCCATTATGTACACAATGGAGCAATGTTCTTACAGTTGAGTGGACCCCTCCAAGCTTTGGACCCCATCGCAGCTGCTACTTCAATAGTTATACCCATGAAGCACAGCTATAATGTGCACAGTGATGTCACGGTACAAGGATACCTTCTAACTGACATTACAGCACAGGGTTATACCAACATTATAGGACTGACATACTGCAAACAAAAAAAGTACCATATTTTTCGGAACATACGACACACTTTGTTCCCCCAAAATGTATTAGGAAAATAAGGATGTGTCTCATAGTCCAAATGTAGCATCAGGCAAGCAGGAGACTGGAGTGGGGCGAAGCTGCTGAAAGCTGGCTGGCGAGGTTTTATCCCTTCACGCTATGTGTGAAGCGTGTATGGAGCGGGTTCACAGGCAGAAGCCCGCTCCATACACGGCAGGCAGTGACTGTTCATTACAGCCAGCAACTGCTGCTAAAACCAGGGAACAGATCCCTGTTAACGCTTTAGATGCCACGGCAATCGCGGCCAGCGCGTTCTTCTAAAACACTGGCCGTATTGCATCGCGTACAATACACTCTGTAATGCCACATTCATAAAAGTCCATCCTATTAAAATCTAACATAATTTATCCCGTATGCTGAACACCGTAGACGAAAACAACTTCCAAATGCCAAAATTGTGGTTTTTTTGGGTCATTTTACGTCCCAAAAAATAGAATAAAAATTTATCAAAAAGTCACCTTTATCCCAAAATGGTACCAACAAAAACTACACTTCAGCCCGCACTTTTTGCTTCAATTTTTTTCCCTATTTTCCAGGTGTGTTTTATGGTCCGAAAAATATGGTAATCATCTTCACTGACCAAATAGGGACCAATAAATACATTGCAATGCCATATGATGTTTTGGCTAAATTATTTTATTTCCACTTACGATTAAGAGTCAACACTGGTTTTCTTTCAAGCAAACATTCATGTTGCATTTTAAGATCCCATAAGTCTTCCTTAAGACGGTAATTTTCCTCACTCAGCTGGTGGCTTTGCATCCTCAACCTTCTACACTCACTCCTAAGTTGGGCAATTTCCTTTTGGAGACCTTCTTGGTGTTTCTCAGGATGAGATAACCTAGATGGTGTCTGACTAATCTGTGAATGAATAAAAACATGCATACATTAGGAGAGAGGCTTCTTATTTTTTAAGAGGGCCCTTAACTTTCACACCGATTACCAGGTTTTACTGCAACCTCTGTTCCTCTGCAAACTAACTATTTCTACAGAAAAATCAGAATATGGGAATAATGTGCAGTGATATAATTGAACAACAATTGTGACAGAAAAGGCTTAGCTTAAACCTTCTGGGCCAAAATGCAAAATTTATAATTGGACCCCCACCTACCACATTCAATTTATAATACTAGTGTCTTCTTATATGACTAAGAGGCCTTTGGGCCCACTCAGGCTCCAGAGCCCACTACACTCCTGTATGACAGCAATGTCACACTGCAAACAGTAATATCACAGCTTAAGTATAATAATAAAATGATGTGATGTGACAGCACAAAGATAATAAACATAGCAACGTCAAAGTGCAGGGAAATCAGACAGTATAGAATACAAGGCAAATATAGGAATAGGGACAGCACAGGGGTAATAAACATATTTACTACTATATAAGGATGCCACAAAACAAAGTTAGATCTTATTCACACGTTGCATATTTGTTCAGTCTTTTCCATCAATAGTCTAAGGACAAACCCAGAACTGAATACAAAGAAATTAAGAAGTATAAATATTTCCATTATATTACACCTCCATGTTTGACCAAGTCTTGGTTTGTTTTCAAAATAATGATGCAAAATAATGGCCAAAAACGCACTATAAGGACTTTCTGTGCACAGAAACTATGTGCATTGATGTCACTGCACATGGAAAAGATCAAAATAAAGTAACCGGATAGAAATTATAGTTGCACCTATGCCATAGTAACATCACAGTACATCACTAGAACATATAGAATACAAAAATTGACATGCCAAAAAAGAGTGAGTTTAAAATATATATCTTTATTACTGTAAATGCAGAACAGGTAAGTATGTGCAAACTTACAAAGATCCAACCATGATAAGGGTCCTAGTAAGAGTTAACCAACCAAACAATAACACATGTGTAGTAACAAAGGGAAAAGTAAACATCGTATCCAAATAAAAACACAGTATCAATAAAGCAAAAATATGCAACCATTCCCATACAAATCAATGAATATATGGACAGCAGCACCCACTAGAAGCCGCATAGCTGGGAGGAGAACAAGATTACTCTACACCTGTTGCCTAACTGAGGCTTCACCAGCGGTAAGTAATTACTTAACCCTAAAGAAGCCTGAATATGGCGACACACATAGGGTAATCTTGTTCTCCTCCCAGCTCACTCTTTTTTTGGCACATCATTTTTAGTATTCTATATGATTCTTTGTTATTTTGAAGTGTCATGAGATGGTAACCCAGGGATAATGCAAAAATTGTAACAAAACAATTAAAAAAACAAAAAACAAAGGTACATTATGGCCTTGTCCCCACGGTCATGTTTTTCAGCCGGTTTTCGGTTTTGAAAACCGACTGCAAAACTTTATCACGGACCTTAATGGAAAATCCGTGCAGCGGTCCCCACTGCACGGATTTTCCGCCCGGCGGTTTTTCAGACTGACGGTGATCCGAAAAACATAGACAATGTTCATTCTTCTGTCCGGTTTTCGGATGGAATATTAACATGTCTATGTGAAGGGGGAGGACTTTTCTCCGCTAATCGCGGAGAAAAGCCATCCCTTTGCAGCCGTGTGCACGGCACGAAAACAGTAAAAATACCAGTCGGATAATACATTTGTAACAAACACAGCATCATGCACACAGTGATGTCAGAGAGAACACTTCTGTGGGAAAGAGATTTGTAACCTCTGTTTGAATAGATGTTGCATCTCAGTCCCAATAACTGCAATACCTGGTACAGCCAATACAAATGTATAGAGCTGTGTCTTTAAAAAAAAAAAAAAAAATGCTTGGAATATGGTGCTCACTAAAGTGGAACCTAGATTGATATGATATTGATGGCTTGTACCAAGCATAGAAGATCAATATCTTGGTCCTGGAAAAAACCTTTTTGTTTGACTCCAGAAATGACAACAAGGAAATTACAATACTCTCTGGTACATTAATATATTTTGCATTTCTGGAGTCAATACAATTGGTAAACTGTATACTATATATCTTGATTATAGCAATATCATATGAACTGCATTTTCCGCTTTCTTCCTCTTTCACCAGTCCTTTTGATTTGGTGCTAATGTAAGGCAGCTTTATAACTGAATATGCTATATTATGGCTATTCGCCGGTATTTTAGTATCCTATTTTATTGTTATGGGAGTTTATAAATACAGCATTTAAAATTATTAAGTCATTTACCCAAATAGGGTTTTTAACCTTCTACCCATTAACTAAAATACTGCCCTAGATATATTGCTTCTTGAGGAGCAGATCTACTGTTAATCAATAGAAATAGATTGTAGTCTACAGATTGCTACTGACATTGTTTGGTCAGAAATCTAGTATATTGCAAAATCATTTTAGCACAATGTTAAAATCTGCAATAAAAGGTTCTACAATTTCAACCATAATGGCCACTGAGCTTTTAAAATTCATCAGCTCTTCTATTGTTCTTCTAAATGGAATTTTAAAGAAATATTAGTGCTTTGCTTGTCAAATAAAAATGATGGATTATCACTTTAAAGTGAAACAGGAATTATAATGCTATCAATAATAATATAGATAGAAAATAAAGTAGGAGCTGCAATGTTAAAACCATCAGATTGCAGATAGTAAAGTTAAGCCCCACCTTTGATTAACATTGGTTACGTTGTCAGTACAATCTAATATAACGTAACTTTAATGTCATTTCCCCTCATTCTGCTTTATATCAGTTATGTTTTACTAGTGATAGATCTGTCATTTCTGTGCATATTTGTATCTCTGTGTGTAAAGGGTATCTAGATGACGCAATATATTCTTCAAGGAACAATAAACATAGTAAATGCTGCATACTCAACCCCTCTCAATCTGCTACTCTTCTATTTTGACCTATATAGCAATCAAGTCATAAATAATTGATAAATAAGTCTTGGACATGTATCCAAAGAGATCAGCCACACTTGTGCGCTTCTGGGCTGTAGGCTTGGGAACCTGTAGCCTATTAAAGACCAACCCCCTTCTCCAGGCCTCAATGTTACTCTTTCTGCTATAACCTGCATCCAGCAGGTGTAATGCACATGCAGTAATTGTATATTATTCTGCCATACATAAGTATTTCGATGTATTGTATAAGCAAAGTGGACTAAAAAAAGTAAATAAAAAAGTGCTAAAAGTTTTAAGAATAGAAAAAATATAAAAAAAATCAAATCACCCCCTTTTCCTATTTAGAATCTAAGAAATAAACAATACAAAATTAAACTGAATTAGGGTATGTTTACACAGCATATTTGCGGGAAGTATTGTGGCACTTAATTGCGATGCAATACGCCCGAAGTAGGCCCCGCAAATGCGGTAATTCAAAGCTCTCATTGAGAACTATGATTACATGCTGTTTTCCCCGGCGCACTGTACACACTGGGAGAAAGAAGTGACATGTCGCTTGTGAGCATCAGTGGGAGCGCTTCTGAAGCAACAGGCGTATTGCAGGCATATAGCAGCGCTTAATGTGCGAACGCCATGTGAACATACCCTTAGTGTTGTAGCATCAATAAAACTCTGAACTCTTAAAAGATAATATTTTTTTTTCTAAATGGTGAATGCTGAAAAAAAGAAAAATATCCCAGTGCCAGGACTGCACTTTTGGTCACCTCTCCTTCCCCCAAGAAATGGAATAGAAAGTAGTTAAAACTCCTCTTAAAACAAGCCCTCGCACAGCTACAGTTAAAAAAAAAAATAAATAAATAAAATAGGTCTCAGAAAATGCAAAGTAATTTTTAAAAAAGTATGTTTTTTGTTAAAAGTAGTAGACCATAACTAAACAAATTTGTACTGACCCATACAATAAAGTTAATATATTTTTTACTGCACCGTTACCTCTAGTAATGAATTAAAAAAAAGTTTCCTTAACAAATTTTAATTTATTTTTTTTACTTTTCTTTTACAAAACATCATTTGGTGCTTGAAATGATGTTATTAAACAAATAAAACATTTCTCGCAATAAACAAGCCCTTATACAGCTAAATCAACAGATTAAAAAAGCTATAGCTCTCGGAAAGTCAGGTTTATTAAGAAATTAGGCTCTGCTTAGTTATTCTCAAAATCTAAGATCTATTAACCACAATTAGCAAACCAGCACCATTTTTTATCTGAATGACATACAGTAACAGCAGCCACATTTTACCTTCTCTGTAAGCATCCTTACTTCTTCTTGTGAATCTTCAAGTTTTTGAGTATATTCTGCTTTAAGCTGTACAAAGTCCTTTTTTTGCTGGGAAATCTCCTCATCAGCTTTTGCTAGCTCCAAAATAGCACTTTCATTGGCTTCCTGGAGGTCATTAATCTGATTTTTAAGGTTTGCTGTGAGAAAATATAAGGACTATGAGTAAACACATTCTAATATACATTCCTACAGTACTGTGTACTAAATATATTTACTTCACTTTTGTCAATTTTTGCATTTTCAATGGCAGGACATGTTTATACAGTATAATAACACTTAGGGCGATATGTATGAGAGTTTTTCACCCTTTTCTAGTGTAAAGTACACCAAAGGTGAGAGATTCGCCTAAATTGACAATGTATGGCGCATTAAACGAAAATGTTTGGCATATTACTAATGCGCCAAAGTTCCATGGTGCACCAAACACAGATGCCCAGCACCTCAAACCTTAGGCACCATTTATGACCGCACATTCACCACCTTCATATATTCTGGCGCATTTTTAACTGGAAAAAAGACGCAAAAAATGGCCTTGACAGACCAAGTTTCACACATGTCGCCCTTAGTGTTAAACATGTTTAATGCAGACTGAAGGTAAATTTGCCTGAGGACAGTGTGTACTAGTATCAGTGCTGCTGAGCTGATGATATATGTTTTATTTAAATGTTAAAGGCTTGGCTTGGTAATTATAATAACTAATGTGAATACCTCTAAATTCAGAATGTGATTGAAACTGGATTTTTAGGGAGTATAATTTAGGTTAACAAAATTTTTCTTTCCCTTATACCTATGATTACCAGATAAGTGGATGCATCTTTTAAATATAGGGAACAGCAGGAAATGGCACAACTGCTCAAAAAATTAAATGTCATTTTTTAAATCTTTTATTTTTTTAATAATAAAACATTGTTTAAGGTAAACGTTTGTTTTTTTATTTACTTAGGTTTTTTCTAAGTACTTCATTTTAATTATTTTGTCCCATTAGAGGTTTTGCCATTAAATTTTTTTGCTTAGATAAACTGCAATACTTCTTGCAGTATTGCAGTGTACTATGCCTGTCAGTGTTACACAGGCAACATATTAGGGTCCTACCTTACGAAAGATCAAATAGGCCAAGAAACTGTAGATCTGGTGATAATTTTTATTGAATTGGAAGCCAACCGATCAATACCCAGCAACTGTGCTGTGTGGGTTGTCATTATCACCATCTCTCAGAGTGAAAATGATGCTCATGAAGATTAGTTATGTGAGGAGCAGCTGACATGCCACAGCTACTACAACTTTTCTTTTTCACCCTCACCCCCACTGTGACTAAGCATGAATAAGGACATCTGACTGAAACGTCACCACGTGTCACAAACCCTGTTTACAACTAATCATTTACATGCACGTGGAGCTCACATTATTGATAAATTTCAGTAAAATAACTTTTATTTGCACCCCAGTTCATAAGGTGTACCATTGATATTACCTATGTGATTCGGTTTTTCCTTAAAGGGGTTTTGCCAAGATCTCATTTCATACCTCCTGTATCCAGCTCTTCAGCTCTGTGTGCTCAGAAGTGGGTGTGTGTGATTTGTTTGAAATGCATATCATGTGACCCAGCAGGATGACATCACCAGGCCCTTCCTCTCTGTAGTCAAAGAAAGGTCTGTTTACGTAAAGAGCTGTGAGTAGCTACAAAGTGGCTTAGACTTTAAGTTTTTGCCTCACAGCACAAGGGTCCTGGGTTCAAATTCCTGCAGAAACCAAACCTGTGGATTTTTTGTCTCTTTATTAATGCACACACCTCATGGAGGTTTCTTTTTATTTATTTGCACTGTTTGACTACTTACTAAAGAGTACAGACGACAGGAGTAGAGTGACAGCACCTGGGGTTGAGCACTCAGTAGCTGCCTGAGATGAGAGGTGATGTTTGAACATGTGCGACCAGGACTGAGGAGCTCTCAGCCCTGGTCGTATCCCCTGGAGACGAGCTGTAAACAATGGATCACTAAAGGAGCAGCTAAAACAAAAACGGTCCCAGAATTTTTAATAACGATGCATGGTCAAAATATTTTTTTATTTAATTTGCAAGCTTCCCACCTCAATTTTACTTAGTGGCAAAACCACTTTAACCTTCCATGAGCACCTATTAATACCACTGTAGAGTACTGTACACATACTACTATTACATTAGATGTAAAAAAAAGGTTAGCACAATGTCACAACCCTACTTGACCCCTGTTCGGATGGTTAAGGGATGGTTTCCAGCATTGCAGTGGACAGATGCCGTCATCTTATTGTGTAGCAGCCTCAGAATACTAATAAACTTGATGGGGCATCCAAGTCTAGATCAAATCTTCCAGAGGGCCTCCTGATTGATGGTGTACTTGCTGACCGGGTACCAATGGGTTAAATGGCCTGGGAAGCCACTGCAGAAGATACCCACAATGAGTATTGTGGGCATAGCTCTTTAGTCTGCATCATTTATGCACTGTAATAGTAGTTAGAACTACCTGCTCGCCACACCATACTTATGCCATGGGGTAGAAAAGGTTGGGACATATTATGAAAACTAGTGTTTGGTCTGTTCACAGACTAATTCAGCAAATAAAGTGGACCAACTGTGGTATGTAAGATGTATGAAACCTGGTTTTATACAGAAGAAATAGGACATTTTTAGCATCCAACACATTTTGACGGTTTAGTATCATCCAAAAAGTTCAAAATAAAGATATAATTGAAGGTCAACGTAAGCTGTAAATCAGTTCTTCAGCTTTGATGGGCTGGATCCTGATAGCTTACAATCCACAGAAAATTGTGTCCTTAGCAGATTCTCAGTGCGCAATTCCAGGTATTTTTACTATTTGCAATGAGCAGGTGATTGTTAGATACCAGAACAATAGCCGAGCAGGGCATGTCTCCTGCTCATGGGGCATGTACTTTGTATGCGCTGCCTTATCACAACTGCGGAGAGACGGAGTACCAGAATCAGCTCTACAGATCCTTGGAAAGTAAATGATATAGTAATGCAGACTGTAAACAAATGTGCAATAGATAAATACATACGTAATAAAGAATTTCCCCAGCAATACAGATTACCTTAATCCACAGCATAAAAGAATAGATTAGAGAGGTGGTTCCACTTTAAGTTTAATTATTAAAGCTTGCAAATACCAGTTATCTTTCTCTTATGTTGCTTACAGATTTACACATTGCTGGTGACAGTTTGATGAATGCAGATGTACATTCAAAATGTATTAGTGCCCTATAACAGATCATTTGAAAAAGCTCAAATGTTCTGGCTGATAAATTGTTCCTTTCAGAAGTAACCTCGCCTGGCCTCCTTATAGCATAACTAATTGCAAAATAAAGTAATCTTTGGATTTATTAAGGAACAAATGTACTTTGTTCTATCACAGCTCACTTACCATTAGGAACAGCAAATTGTTTTCTAAACAAAATGTAACCTCACTTGTACGAGTTATAGTTTATGTTGTTGAGGATATTGAGTCTATTCACAGGTAAGTGGCATTAATGAGAGAGTTGGCTCTTTATGGAATGACAGATTTCTGCTCCTGTGGATAATGATATCCTAGACACCTTTCTCTTCTTTACGCCATCTCATTGTGGCATACATGTGCACTAATATTTTGCCCCAAATCCCAATGTTCTAATTTTTATTCTCATTCCTTCTTTTCTAGCTACTTTTAGGCAGGTGTCAAACATATCAAAAACATGATAGACTAATTGCACACCATGTATTCCATTTTTCCCATTAACCTATCCTCAAGTTCTGCTTGGGACAACACCCCGAAACAGCTGTCTGCAGATGAACTAGAAGGCATGGCTATATTAATCCCTTTCACATCGTAGGGCTCAGTGAAACGGATGTAACTTGAGGAATGCTAGATCCAATAGAGGGCGCTGCAGCTCTTTTCCCATGAGCCTTTTAGAATACTCCACTTTTGTGGCACAATATTTCAGTATAGAGAAACTCAACAGTCTGTCCTATAACTTAAGAAAGAAAACACATTACAATTACTTACAAATTTCTTTCTGAAGAACCAAGGGGGAACATGGGTCAAAAGAAAGTAATAAATCTTGTTCCTTTGTTTCTTTATCAAATGCCTGGAAACAAAGTGGAAAGTGTTACACATCTGTTATTCATTTTCATGCTATTTCATATGCAACCTTTTGTTTGCGATTATTAAAAAGTGGTTGCTTCATGAAGACTTTTTAGAGCATATAAATTTTATCAACCTGCCTGGATGATAAAGACCTGTTCTCACAGGTCCACAAGGGCATTTATGGCTGGAACTCTTGAGGTAGGGTATTGTGGCTGGTGTGGAGCATCTGTAACTGTCATGAAGGGCATTTGTGTCTTATACTTCTAGGAGGGAAGATCATTAAGACCAGTGTTTTATATGTCAATCCTAATGCGAAAAGCACTTGAGTAAGAGGAGCCAAATGTGTTATGTGATACATCCCTCTTAATGTATATGGTGCACATGCACAGATTAGCTATTTATATGCCAAAGACTGAAATCTAATAAAACCGATACTGATTTCTGGCCAAAACTATAGTTAATGTATCCAGCTAACGGAGGCTACACCCCTCCTTAAAGCCCTCTCTGTGGTGAGAGATGCATAAAAATGAATAAGTCCCAAATTTTAGGACAAACAAGTGTGTACCCTAGTGTGACGGGCATAGGGCATCATTACCTGAGTAATGTATGTCTGATTTTTCTTTTATTACTTTCTTTTTTTTTTTAAGGGGAGGGGCACTTTGGCTGTCATGGGGATCACCTGTGAAATACTTCCATTACTATATTTTCTAGAACTGTTTTTATATGATATATATATTGGTAACTGTACAACTAAATCATTGGTAGAGTGACTTTTCAGATTAAGGTTAAAGTCAAATCAGCAATTTTCCTTAGATGTTGCCCAGATGTGACCCTGTTATTGCTCAGATATTTCCAAGATGTGTGGTGGTTTTCTTATTCAATTTGAAAGGCGTTCGGCTGCTGCAAGTGCTTTATAGGGGTCAGAAAACACGTGAAGATTGTTAATAGGATTTGGCATTGGGGTGCTCTGAACCCAAATTTTTTTACTGAGATATAGCTGCACTCCTCAGAATAGAAAGCTATTCAAGCAACACTAATCATGGGTATTATTTTTCCTATTCTATGTATTCCTTTTTTGTGCACATAGCTGGAAATAAAATACTGAAGTTAAGCACATTACACACACACACACATAATATATATATCATATATATATATATATATATATATAATATATATATATATATATATATATATATATATATGTAATCACAGCGTTAATACCTCGCTTTACTTATGTCATTGATGTTGCATTACATCATCGTCACTAGCTATAATTCTACACATAAGTACATCAAGGATTGTTGTGTCCTACCTTTACTTCCTGTTTAAGTCTATCATTTTCAGAAAGAAGACATTGCCTTTCTTCCAACAAGTGTGGATTCTCACTTTGCACTTTCCTTATTTCTTTGTTGAGGTCATTTATTTTACACTCCCGCTCTACGAGTATTGACTTCAGGAGTGACACAGAGATTTTCTGAGATCCATCTGATTCTGCAGCCTTGAACCAACAGGAATTGATGTTTTAAACAGTGTTGTGTTTATCTACAGAATGGCACAGGCGCTAAATATTTTAGAATTGAGAATTCACAAGAGTCTAATATATTAATGTATTGTTCCACTGAACTAGAAACGTGATAATTTAAGGGAACACTTAACAGTTCTGATCTATACTATAAATACAGATTTTGTCTTCTAAAGCATCAACAAATTGCACAATTACTTACAGCAAAATCAGTTTTATTGTTGGTAAAGTAAAAGTATGTCAGTGAATTTAATACTACGTAGCAGATAAATAGCAAAGATGCTAAAGATTTTAATGATAGACATGCTTGTATGACCCAATTTGGTGTAACACAGGGCCACCTCAATTATGGATACCTGGGGTCCATTTTGAGAAGGACAAAGCCTTTAGAAATCGGTATCCTCTAAACTAAAAAGGCCATTATGAGTTGTCAGCCCTCACCCCCTGGAAGTCTCTCTGGCTAGGTGGGCAGCAAGATATTCCATCCTTGCCGAATGAGGCACTATCGGAGCTGAAATCCTCCTGGCGCTTGTCAGTTCTAAGTGCCAAGATGATTGATTCAAACAAATGGCTCCATCGGGTTTATCTTTAAAGCCAGCTAGGCTATATCAAATGAAATGTTTGTCTTCTGCGGTCTGCTCCCAGATGTGGTGAGGAGAGAGGTACCTTCTTTCATAGACATAGGAAGCCCAATTTTAAAAAGTTATTGGAGAGAGATCCATGACTTTTTAAATCAAAGATAGGTTTTTCCAACGTGTTTTCCCCAAAGACAATAGCTTTTGGGGCTTGGGGGAGGAACGGTCCCCGGTAAGGCTGAACGTACCCTGTATGGGCTTTTACTCTACTATGCTAGGAAAACTATCCTCTAAAGGGGAAACCCCCAAAAAGGTGCCCTCTCAAAACAAGGGAAAAAACAACGGGAAAATGCAGTGGCTACCAAATAAAAAGACCACTTCCGCTGCAAGGGGCACCCCTAAAAAAATTTCGCTGGTCGGGGAAAACTGGATTCAGAAACAAAACTGTGTGCAGATGATGAATGTGGCAGATCATGATGGAAGGGGTAGAATTTAAAAATAATGAGATTTTGGATAGTTGTGATAGAAGCAATGAAAAAATATATGATTAGAGGCGAACGCGCCCAGGGATACAGAAAATATACTAGATAGCCTTCGCTAGTTTTGCAGAGGAAAACCCGGGAGTGTTCCCATGTTTTTCATTTTCCAAGAACGCATCCTGTCCGGTGCCTATGAAATGCCTAAAAAAGTTACTTCAGGTAAGTTAATATGTGGGGGCATAAGAATAGCCAAATAAGAACTGTTTATAAGAGACGGATTTTATCTTTGGTTTTCTGTTTTACCCAAATGCTTCTGTGAAAGAATGTACTGAGGTGATGTGATGTGTTAATTTTCTTAAAGGGAAAAACAAGTTTCCAAAAATGTTTATAAAAAAACCTTAAAAAAAAAAACCTTTTTAAAGGATAACAACATATGGGGGCCATGTCCGAAAATTGGCGTTGTCAACCGGCATTTTTTTTCGTGGGTTTTTAAATCAGTGTAAAGTGTGCCTGAAAGTACGATCCTCTCAAAAATGTGGCATTTGGTATACGTTGCATAGTAAACTTAAGGCGCGTTGCGCAATCAAGCCACATAGCGTATCATTGCTAGTTAATGTAATGCACATTGATGGGCGCATTGCGTTAGGGAAGTATATAGTTTCCTGCTACTATTTTAATGGCCTTTTTAGGGCATTACAATGTGTCAGCAATCTGTAAAAATACCTATTTTTTTTGCATATATTACAGTTATTTAACTAGAATTGTTGCCCTAAAGTTTTTTTGCCGCAAAATACACCAAAACCATGGCGCAATCGTATTAGGACATGTCGCCCATAATATTTTTTGAGACAATCACCCAACATAGCATTAAAAAATGGTCTCTCAAAAAAGACCATGTATTGTATATCACAGAACTGAAAGTTTTTTACAGTAAACCCGGCCCTAGCAAAACCATAAGGTAAATCCCTGGAGATGTTTTCACTCTGCTATATGTCACCGAAGCCATTTTTGAGTTTATATGTTTGTCAAGTTTTATCTGGTAGTAAAAATTTGGGCAAGGGCCCCTGTCTGTACTAAAACTTGTGTACTTGCCAATATGTTTGTAGTGCTAATATTTGTAAGCAACTTTGGTACTATTGCTGCTTAGGCCAAGTTCACACGGCTTAAATCACGGCATAATTGCGACAGCTGGGGGGGTGGCGGCCTGCCGGCCCCCCATGAATTTCATTACCCCAGGTTTATATACCGCCAGAATAATTGACAGTCTTTTTCTCCCCACTCGCCGTTTTTTCGCGAGCGGGGAGGGGAGAAAGGGGAATCCTAGTTCTCTATGGAACTGGGGTTTACCAATGCCCCGGGACTATCTCGCTCTATTTAGGGCAGTACGGCAAAAAATACGGGACAGATATGTCCAAAATAAACCGTGTGAAATACCCTTTAAATATTAGCATGCACCAAAAGGATCCAATGTTTAACTGTTTGCAAATTAAAATGCTGCCTGATTTACTACCTATAGGTGAAAACCCCCTCGTCAAGTACACGTGGGGGGGTTTTAAGACAAAGTTATGGAAACTGAGTGCATTTTTTTTAATATTAGTTGGCTCCTACAAAGCCAATAATGAGGCTGTTCATACAGGCCAATAACTGCAATCACAGCACTTATTCCTTATAGAGAAACGCAGCGGGGCCAGTGGCTGTTGGCCCCACTGTATGAGGATAAACTGTATCTGAGTTTAAAATGCAAGATAACCCCACCCTAAGCAGAAGCATCGTCGGTCTGTTGATCAGCTGGACATACCTCAATTTAAAATTTTATCCGGGGAATTCCCCCAGCATTTTT
The DNA here is from genome assembly GCA_025379985.1 of Phyllomedusa bahiana. Taxonomy (NCBI): domain Eukaryota; kingdom Metazoa; phylum Chordata; class Amphibia; order Anura; family Hylidae; genus Phyllomedusa; species Phyllomedusa bahiana. Next base: position 77,357 of record JAODAL010012859.1, on the reverse strand, counting down.
TAAGAGATGTCCTTAATTTTCAATAGTCCTTGTCCCCATTGGGTCTCACAGTTTAAATTCCAGATTAATCTATTAGTGTGTCTTGGAGCTAACCATTTATTCCCTATGCTGCAGGTAAATAGCAGCCCTTTTCATGTTACATATAGTTACATATTTAGAATTTTAAAGAAGACACATGTCCATCGAGTTCAACCCAAAGGGGGGGGAAAATTGGGTTCGGAGAGAGACAAGGACTTAAAGCCCAGGGCTCCCAAAATGGTTAATGCCCCAAACCCACAAGGCAAGAACCAAACCTGTCCAATAGACCCTTATCTGACCCCAGAGCCGCCCCCCGGGCCCGGATCCGAATTTACCTAGCTACGTATCAATAATATTCTTTAGTTTTCCAGGTAGTATTAAGCCCTTTTTTGAAAAAATCTCTACAGTTTTCCCCAGTACCAGCCCTAGGCAGGGGTATTCCACAGATTTACAGTTCCTTTTCAGTGAAGAACGCTCCCCTTTTCCCTGGAGATTAAATCCCTTTTTTTTCCCAGTCCGAAGGGAAAAGTCCCCTGTCTTTTGAAGGGGGGGTTCACCTGAAATAATTTTTTTCCCCATACTTTTTTGTAGGGGCCATTTATATATTTATATAAATTTTAACATGTCCCCCCCAAGCCGTCTTTTTAAGACTAAATAATTTTAATTTTACTAAACCCCGCCCCATAACTAAGATGCCCATTCCCCCTTTTAATTTTTTTGCTCGTCTTTTTTACTCTCTCTAGCTTTAATTACATCTCTTCTATAAATGGGGCCCCGAATGAACAGCATATTCTAAGTGAGGCGCACCAATGCTTTGTACAGCGGTAGAATGACATCCTTGTCCCGGAGTCCATCCCTTTTTTAAAACAAAGCCAATACTTACGGGGCCTTAGAGGCACTGATTGACTTGCATGCGTTCGTAGTTTATGTCTACAAGAACGCCCAGATCTTTTTCAACAAAGCGATTCTCCAAGTTTTTCTCCCCCTAGGACATATGATGCCCGTATATTTTCCCCCCCAAAACAAAAACCCAACATTTTTTTCCCATTGAACCCCCTTTTCCAAGTGGTTTTCCCAAACACTCAGTGTGTCCAGGGCCTGCTTTTCAAAATTTTTATGAGCATCTTCCATAATTGCACTACCCCAATAGCTTTTGGTGTCATCGCAAAAATCGAAACCGTGCTATTGACCCTTCCACTATATCGTTAATAAATACATTAAATAAGAGAGGACCCAATACGGGGGCCCCTGCGGCACACCACTCTCAACCGGGGAACCCCCCAGAGTAGGAAAATTTATTTTTCCCCCCTCTCTGAGTTTCGATCCCGCAGCCCGTTTTTTTTAATCCCAAATTTAAAAAACGTTATCCTAACCCAATGGATTCTAGTTTACCTAACAAACGCTTTTGCGGGACGTGCAAAGCCTTTGCAAATCTAAAAAAAAAACACAAATTCCAAAAGCCCCGCTATCCAGACTTTAACCCGCCCCTTCAAAAAAGAAATCAGATTGGTCTGACCTTTGTCCTTGTAAATCCATGCTGGCAATCATAATAATTTTGTGTTTTGTAACTACTCCTGTATATAGTCCCTAATGAGCCCTTCAAACATTTAATACATTAATGGCTGGGTATATCAGAGTGGCCCCCATATTACAGAATAACCTCTTTCATTCTCCACTAAAGGAATAAAAAAGGAGTTAGAGAACAAAGTGACTTTTAACCTTTAAAGATAACCAGTACAGCCCCTACTGTAACTAGGTTACACCTACAGAACACCACATAGACACCATATGGTCGTTTACAGTCACAACAAAATTAAGTATGTGAATTCTTTGGGGTTACCTGAATTTGGATTAAATGTGTTCCGATTGTTATCTAAATAAAATTAAAAACACAACATTGGGGAGGCACCTTATTTAATGAGCACACTGAGTAAATATCCACAGTGGAAGGATATAAGTATGTGGCTCCTCGAATTAAATAACCTACCAATTCCTTTAGCAATATTTATCTCCATCAAACATGCCCAATTCAACATAATTTGAAATTTGAAAAAGTTAGGACACGGACTTGGTCATTTCAAAACTAAAATCTTTTTTAACCCTTCTTAAGTTGATTAACTTGTGCACTTTGGCTGATTGTTCTGTTGTTTGTTGTACTACTGGATTGATCTTATATCCACTCCTAGAAAGAATAGCAACAGCCCTAAATTTCCTCCATTTGTAGACAATTTGTCTAATCATGGTCTAATGTATATCCAGGCCTTCAGCAACATTTGTCTTTTTAGCTGATCATTTAAAATTTTTCTGAAAGCTGTTTGCATCAAGACATGCTTCATACTAACTGATCTTTCTTGTAAAGAACAGATTTGTGGTAACTAAGCTTTATGTGCTATTATATGTTTGGCATACCACCTGTAAAATGCAAGCTGCCATTCTCATTACCGTAACTAAAAAGTCTTTTGTTATTTTGCTATTACATAGTAGATAATATTGGAAAAAGACACAGGCCCAACCTATAACCCTTTAGGGGGATGTTCACTGTTAAATTCGGTTTCATTTCCCTGCGTTTTTTGCGCTTAAAAATGCTCGAGATGCATGCCCTCAATTACGGAATCAAGTTCTAATAGAGACTATGGATTACGCCTCGTCCCCCCCGTGCGTACAATGCGATCATATTGTACACGCGGGGAGATAAGTGACGTGGCGATTACGCACCGTGAGTAATGAATGTCTGTGGGGCCGGCGTGCTGCCCCCCCCCTTCCCTGATCAGCGCAACTCCCAAATCACCCGGCACATTGCGGCACGTACTGTACGCGCCGCAATTACGCCGTGTGAACATAGCCATAGTGTTGAGCTCCTCGAGAGGTTCATATTCTTTTATTCTCTGCACAGCGGAGTTCTGGTTTAGAAAAATTATTTTTCCTATAAACTTTCTATACAATTCTAAACTCATCAAGAGGGATACTGTGTTCAGAATCCTCATCTCTTGGCCAGAATGAAGGCCGATTACACAGATCGTCTCTCACTCTGGAGGAACTGTCCTGTCCTTCATCAATCAAATAGCCCATTGAAGTGAATGGGCGCTGTGTAATGCCTAATTTCTCCAGCAGTGGCACTGCACATAAACTGTACACTTGCTGCCAGATTTACCCATAAATTATACCTACCTTCCAGGAGGGGGACACTTTGTGATCAACTTATTGTCAAAGGTCACTTCTAACAGGTAAGGAAAGCAGAGAACCCCTTTAAGTAATGTGCTCAGTAAAACACATAAACAGTACGACTGTTTGTAATTCATTTAGTTTGATGATGCCTGTCTAAAATTGTGCCTAAGATAACTATCCAGCCATATTATATTATGAATCAACACAAAATTCAATTATTTCTAAAAGGTTCACTTACTTTTTTTTACAGATATATGTTCGGTGCAGTAGAACCACTTGGTTTATTTTTACTAGAGCCTTTAACTATCCTTCAAACCCCAATCCTTCAGTCTTTAGGCTTTTGTACTTTATTATTTTTACTTGTCAGTTACATGTAAATGCCTGCTTTTAAAGGGGTTGTCTCACTACAAGGATTGCTTTTTATGTTAGAAATCTTGTAAAAACAAGTCACTTTGCAATATGTGTCCATTACCAGTGTCCTACCTATTCCTAGATATCCCCTCTTGTATGGGCTGCATCAGCTGCTCAGGTCGCTATAGCTACAGACATGTTTACTCTCTCACGATAGGCTGCCAGCACTGGTTGCTATAGCTACAGACCTGGCTTCTACTGCAGCCTAGTGGAAGCCAGTAAACATGCCCCTGAATTCAAAGTGAAACCAAGAAAACAGGACTGAGGGAAGATGAATCAATGTAGTGAGACAACCCCTTTAATGCAATGGTAATCCCGCCATGTTACCAAGCAAATGTTACGAAATGATGAGAATTTCCCTTTGTGCTAAATCATATGTGCAACTGTAATTCCAGATATCTTTCATGCAACGAGTGGCGTTTGTGGAGAAAGAATCAGACCATTTTTTTTCTAATCTAAGAAATCACCTTTAAACATGTTCAGAAATGCTGAAGTGTATTACACATTTTTTAAGATATTGTAACATTACCATTCCATATCCACGCTCACACCTTCAATCCTATATAGCGGAGTTATGTTTAAATCTTAATGCTTCTGTTTCATGCCTCATCACAAGTATAATCAGCAGGATGTAAAAGAGCTATTCCTTTTCCACATTACCTGCATTGTGAAGCTTAAAGGCTTGCTGTCAGCATGCATCCAGAGTCTTTGTTCAGCATAGCCTTACGGCTGCAATGATCAGACACGATTTGTTGTAGACTTCACACAAAGAGCTCTGTACAGAGAGCTGCTGCTTCAGAATTGATTGACTGGGGCCTAGCAATAGCCATCCCTGCCTATCTAGGTCACATAACTACGCTGGTGACTGTGCAGAGATTCACCTGATATCACAGTACATCTAGTAACATTGTGCTTTTTTCTAACTACAAAAATAAAAATTAAAGAATCTTTATATTTCAAGCTGCTGGTGTTGACAATACAATTTCACTAAAAGCGGACTCGTAGTTCTAAGTATATTACGCACCAATAACAATTTATGGAATATACTGCCCATAAACCTTCTAAACACAGATGTTATTTTTCGCATACTTTACCTGAGAATCATTATGATCCACTTTTTCAGAATTCGCAAGATTATGGCCTGGACCTTTTTCCCTGTGATGTGTTTCCACTTCTTGCAGAAAGTGGAGCCTTTCATCATTGGTTTTCGAATATTCTGGTAAAAATTCTGATATTGACATTTTAGAATTTGAATCACCCATTTGGGATAAGGGATTTGAAAATTTCCTGAGATTTCGCTGACAGTCTGTTTTTTTAAATTCTCGTTGCTGCTGTGAGACCTTGAAGGTTATTTCATCACCCAGAACATCATCCACTACTTCTGGGCTCTCCATTTCATTTTCTTGGTCTGACCAGTTTTGATTCTGAGAGGAGCTTGCTGAAGCAGTTAGAGCAGTTTGGGACTTGCTCGATTTCAGTATCGTCCACCCAGAGCTTTGAGTAGAAGCTTGGAAAAATATGCTTTCACATGATCCCCCAATTTTGTGATTGGATTCTAATTTCATTCGTTCTGTTGGTTTCCAGTTTTCTTCTTTTAGATCAAAGCTACCATCTTGAACCTTGTTTGCTACAGATACATCATTATACTTATTTAAAATATCTTTTTCTGAGTAAGTTCTTAAATCTTGAGAAACGATCTGCTCTCCATTAATGTTCAGATTGTCTGTGCTCTTTAAAAGAGGACTAGAAATTGCATTTCTTTCCATAGTCAATAAAATCAGTCACAAAATGGAAGAATAAGTTTCTGTAAAAAAAAAAACAGATGTTAAATGGTGCAGTATGACAAAACTGGTTCTAGTTTTTTAGCCTTAAAGGGGTTTTCTTACCATACAGTTTCACAGTCACAGCCTGCTTTTCTTTCACTCTGGTCTCCTCAATCTGTGGGTGGTTCTATAGCAGTGATTTGCATATTTAGCTTCTCTTTAACTAGCTGGGCCGTGACACTTAGGGTATGTTCACACGGGGTAATTTCGGCGTGCATTTTGCCGCGTATTTGCGCTCTAATATGGGCAAGATGCGTGCCAAAATTACGGTAATTCATATCTCTCATAGAGAACTATGAATTATGCCTCCTATCCCCGCTCGTACAATACGATTGTATTGTACGCGCGGGGAGATAAGTGACATGTCAATTATTTGCGGCGAATACGCCACGAGTAATGAATATCAATGGGGCCGACGGGCTGCCACCTCCCCCCCTCCCACCGTCTTAGCATGAGCTTCCAAAACACATGATGTACTGCGGCGCGTACTGTGAACATACCCTTACAAGTGCAGGAGATGATGTCTTCAGTAAACAAAGCTAAGTGTCCTGTGAGGAGTGTAAACAATTGATAATTATAAACAACAGCTAATCTTGTTAGATATAATAAGTCTGTTCAAAGTGAGCTATCCCAACTATGGTGAAATCACTACCTGCTCTAATGGGATAGCAGAGTTATGGTCAGGTAACCATATTAACCTGTGTGCACTCAGAGCAGGTAAAATCTCTATTATCTCATGACTAAAGTAAAATCAAAAGACTAATGTATTTAGAATAAGTTTGCAATTTCCTGTCCCTACATGTTGAAAGCAAATCTTTGTAGTGAGAAAACCCTTTTCTCACTATGCAGTTTCACAGAGCCACAGTCAGCTTGAGGCTCACATTACCTGGTTTGACTGTGGGTGAGACTATAGCAGTGATTGATATATCAACTCTGTTATCCCTAGCTATTCCTGTTACAATAGGAGATTTATAAAGTGATACATAGCTCAAAAGAGTGAAAGCTTTTCATTTAGTAAATGAAAGTAAGGGAGTAACTCGTCATGGATGGACTAACTGATGGCAGCTTAGAGCAATAAGAGAGAGCAGGGAGAAGTGGTCGGTAACCAGAAAAACTTGTATACTCTAAGAGAAGATACAATCTTTTTTATTGCCTGAACAAAGCAACATCAACAAATCAATGGTTATCATCTTTATTTATCTGTCCCTACATGTTAAAAGATAATCATTGTAGCGAGAAAACCCCTTTAAATCTACAATAAACTTTACATTATATCTGATTAGCTTTAAAACTTCAGAATGTATCCACGTGTAGCAGTAGTGTGCAACGAGATCAGAAACCATGACAAACAACATATACTTGCCTGTTTTTCCAATTCAGCTTTTGGCCATATGGCTTTTACAACACACATGTAGACACGTCCCACAGAGTCACTGACTAACCTGTAAGATAGGAAATAGCTAAAACATTGTATGAAGTCTTTGTGTGGTATATTACAAGGAGTTTTCTGCCATTTAAAATGTGATAATTTTTTCACAAGTGTAATAGCTGCCATAGATTTTAGTTTATGCCACACAGAGAGCTTTAGCAGGTGCGAGGTGTTTTCACACATTGCGGTTTTGTGGTGTTTTTGGTGCGTTACCTTTCAAAACAGTTAAGATAACTAAAAGAAGCTTGCTGGTAATAAAGGCAGTTTAATTGCTGTGCAGTACTATAAGTGAAAAAACACACCAAAAACACACACAAAAAGTCACAAAACTGCACTGTGTGAAAGCACCATTAATAGATATGTTGTATCCTGTTTAAAACCACCACTGGTTATTTAATTTGTAATCATCTGTAGCAATGTTTTATTAACATAAAATTACCTTGTCCTGATGTGTTTAAGTGATTCAACATACAGAACATATTTATATAAATTTACTAAATGTTAAGATAATCTCCATAGAAATAATTATTTGTCTGTAAATACACAAACAGTTAAACTCAACTGTTAATATTAACACAGTTTGTGCTTGTTCAAGTAATAAATAATTACAGTCCCTGTTCTGTCAGAAAGGTGTTGGCACATAGTTATAATCAGTAAAAACCACCTACTACTACTAATCAATCTCTTGAAGCAGAAGTTTTATGACGCCATTAAAGGAATGTGTGGGCTTCCACCCCCTATACACCTCTTGTATTGCTGTGCTTTTCAGCACTGCATTAAATTTGATGAACCATAATTAAGATCGCCCCGGCTCCATGAAATCAAGCAAGCAGTGTAAAGTTTCATTATACTCCTTAGCCCAGCCAAAAATGTTACATAGTTTAGAGCTTTAAATAGCAATCAATGCTGGTTGAAAAGTCACTATGATGATTTTTTTTTCTACTACAACAATGTTAGAAAGAAAGTATAAAACATACCACGTGTTATTACTTATTATTATTAGTAGTATTTATTTTAAAGCGCCATTGATTCCATGGTGCTGTACATTCGAGGGGGTTTACATACATAACATATTTCAAACGGGTACCATGATAAGGATGAATGACTTACAACTGGCACAACAGAGGTAGAGGACCCTGCCCGTGAGGGCTTACAATCTACAAGGAGGAGGAAAGAGACAGAAGGTGGGAGGCAGACATGTTTGTGGGGTAATACAGTGACAGGGGGGTTATTGTAGGTTATAGGCAGTCCTGAAGAAATAGGTTTTCAGGTTGCTTTTGAACCTGGTGAAGGTGGAGGAGAGTCTGATGTGTTGGGGCACTGAGTTCCAGAAAATGGGGGAAGCACGGGAGAAGTCTTGGAGACAGTTGTGTGAGGAGCTGATGAGAGGAGAGCAGAGAAGAAGGTCCTGTGAGGAGCTGAGATTGCATGAAAGGAGGTATCTGGAGATTAGAGCAGAGATGTATGGAGGGGAGAGGTTATGGAGAGCCTTGTAGGTCATGGTTAGTAATTTGAAGTGAATTCGCTGGGCAATGGGTAGCCAGTGAAGGGATTGGCAGAGGGGAGAGGCAGTGGAGTAGCAAGGAAAGAGGTGGATAAGACGGGCAGCAGAGTTGAGAATGGTTTGAAGGGGAGCGAGAGTGCTAGATGGGAGGCCCAAGAGAAGGATGTTGCAGTAGTCTAGGCGGGAGATAAAAAGGGCGTGGACCAGCATTTTTGTAGTGTCGAACATGAGGAATGAGCGGATGCGAGAGATAGTTTTCAGGTGGAGGCATTATGATTCTTTAGCACAAATCAGTAATATATGTGAAAAAATAAAATTTTGTAGAATATTGTAAATGGGTAAAGTAGAATTTTTCATGCCTCAAAGGGAGCGCTGCACCAGTCAGTGCTGTAGTACCTTTAATTCATAGGATCATGAGGGTCCTAAGGTCTGAACCCCACCAATTCCAAGGTGATGGCATATCCCAGTGATACAACATCACTTTAGGAAATGGTATTAACTTTTTAATATCAAAAAAGGTAATAGTATTTAACATTCATAAATGGGATATTAAAGCTTGGCCCCACTTATAACGAAATATATGATGTTATTCTCTAATATATTCCAACAGCCTGCCCTTAATAGGATTGAAGATTAAAAGATTCAAATAAATTGTTATGGTTAAATGCTGTGCAAAAACAGCCAACATAAAGAAACAAATGAATGTATGTTGTAAATATCAGAGTGCCTGCTAACATTTCAGTGGTGTTCCACAAACATCAGGCGTGGGCAATGTGTAGTCATTGCTAAGGTTTAATTTTAAAACCAATGGATATGTTTTACATAAGTTATAGAATTTTCAACGATAAACAAAAACATGTCAGGGAAATTATTACATAATTAGCACTGACTACTGGGATAAGTGCAGTTTTATTGTTTTATCTTTGTAAAGTGAATGGTCATAAATAACAATAGGATTTCATTGGAAAACATAGTGAACTTACTTGGAAAGAAGTGTAGGCCATAGGTAAGGTGATACTTTCCAGTAAAGCAAATTTTCTTAACCTCGATTAACACAATATACACAGTTGAGTCATATTATTTTGATTGCTTTCTACTTTTGACATTGAAAGTGTGTAGCTCGTGAAGGAAATCATGTGTCGTCAGCCAGCTTAGTGGGTATATAAGTTGTGCCATAGGTTGCACACCAAAATTAACTAGGGGGAAACCAAATGCGTGTCTAAAACAACAGTTTAGTCATTTGTACTGGGTATGGTGTGGCACGGACGCCCCTGCGACCACTGTCCCGGGTCGCAGACGCGTCCGTGCTCCTACACCAAGCGGACGTCGGGTTCGGGGTCCGCTCACCTCCCCCTCCCCGCCGGCGTTCACTTACCCGGCCGCGCTCCTGCTCAGTCTTTCTCCGTCTCCCAGCACGTGACTCCGCCCCTAGGGGCGCGCTCGCGCCGGCAGTTTGAATTTAAAGGGGCCGTGCGCCGGTAATTGGTCATTGCCGGGCACTGCTCCTATTTAAGTCCGGACTCCTCCTGCCGGCCTTCGCCGGATCCTTGGTGTATGTTCCCTTGGAGAAAGCTGCCTAGTGTGTTCCTGTTTGCCTTACCGTGTACCAACTATCTGCCTACGTTTACCGACCACGAACCTTGCCACCTGCCCTGACCTCCTGCTTGTCTACCGTCTACGAACCAGAGCTGCCTGTCCTGACCTCCTGCCTGTCCCCGACTACGAGCCTGCCTGCCGATCCTGTACCTCGTTACCCTTGGCCACCACCGCAGGCAAGCCCCGCCAGTGGTAGTGACCTGGTGGACTCCCGCCGCAGCAAGACCATCCCGGTTTGCGGCGGGCTCTGGTGATTACCGGGACCCACTTAGATTCCACTCCCTGGTGTGGGCTTACGCCATCGCCTGCGGTGGTCCAGTGGATCCACCTCCAGACCGTTACAGTAGGATCCGGCCATGGATCCCGCCAAGGTGCCGTTACCCAGCCTGGCGGATCTGACGACCGTTGTTGCCCGCCAGTCACAGCAACTCGGTCAACAGGCGCAGCAACTTACCCAGCTATCCACCATGTTGCAGCAACTCGTCACCGTCCAGCAGCAGCAACCTTCGCCAGCTCCAGCGGTTGTTCCTGCCTCTACGGTTCCTTTGACTCTGAGGGGGCCCAAGCTTCGGCTGTCGCTCCCATCTAAATTCAACGGAGACCCGAAACTCTGCAGGGGTTCATCACCCAATGCTCTATGCACGTGGAGCTGATGGCGGATCAGTTCCTGTCTGAACGTGTGAAGGTGGCTTTCGTGGTCAGCCTCCTCTCCGGGAAGGCCTTGGCATGGGCTACACCCCTATGGGACAGAAACGATCCAGTGACGGCAGATCTACAGTCGTTCCTTAGTGAGTTACGCAACGTCTTCGAGGAACCAGCCTGTGCATCCTCCGCAGAGACAGCTCTCTTAAACCTACGCCAGGGGGACCTGTCTGTCGGGGACTACGCGGTACAATTCCGTACTCTGGCCTCTGAACTGTCTTGGAACGAGGCCACTCTGTGTGCTACCTTCAAGAAAGGGCTCTCAAGCCGAGTTAAGGACGTCTTGGCCGCTAGAGACCTCCCATCTTCCCTCAGTGACCTGATCCGGTTAGCAACCCGCATCGATGTACGCTTCATTGAACGGGAAGAGGAGCTTCAGCAAGAGCGCCAGTCAGTCCAACCTTGCCGGTTTCCTCGCCTGGCACCGGTGTTCCAGGGGCCTCCTGCGCCACAGCCGCCAACACCCACCGACGAGCCCATGCAGATTGATCGGGCTCGCCTCTCTGAGCAAGAGTTGGTCCAGCGTCGGCAAAGGAACTTGTGCCTCTACTGTGGCAGCCCAGAGCATTTTCGGAGGAATTGCCCCAAGCGTCCCAAGTCTGCGGGAAACTTCCGCACCTAGGATCTGTGGGAGAGGCATTCCTAGGTGCAACCTCCTCCTCTCCACGCCTGTTGATGCCTGTGCAGGTCGTGTCAGAGACTGGTGTCACATTCCAAGTTCCGGCGTTTCTGGACTCGGGCTCCGCCGGGAACTTCATACACCAGGCCCTGGTTGTTTGGTGGCACCTCGCCCGGTGCTTTCCTGCTCTCGCTCAGCCCTTCAGGAGCCGTTGCCTGGGCTGCCGCCCGAATACCTGTAGTACGCCAATGTGTTCTCTGAGAGACAAGCCGAGAGTCTTCCTCCGCATCGTCCATACGATTGCCCGATCGACTTACTGCCGGGTACCAGTCCTCCTCGGGGCCGAGTCTACCCACTGTCGGTTCCCGAGACCCAAGCCATGTCCGAGTACATCCAGGAGAATCTCCGGAAGGGGTTCATCCGAAAGTCCTCGTCTCCCGCTGGCGCGGGGTTCTTTTTCGTGAAGAAGAAGGACGGTACCTTGCGGCCCTGCATAGACTACCGGGGCTTGAACAAGATCACGGTAAAGAACCGTTATCCATTGCCGCTGATCACAGAACTTTTTGATCGCCTGCAGGGCGCCAAGATTTTCTCCAAGTTGGATTTGAGAGGGGCCTACAACTTGGTCCGAATCCGCAAGGGCGATGAATGGAAGACGGCCTTCAACACCAGGGATGGGCACTTTGAGTACCTGGTGATGCCCTTCGGACTGTGCAATGCGCCTGCCGTCTTTCAGGAGCTCGTGAATGACGTCTTCAGGGACCTCCTCTACACCTGCGTGGTGGTCTACCTTGATGACATCCTGGTGTACTCTCCTGACCTCGAGACCCACCGCAGCCATGTTCGTCAAGTACTGAAGCGTCTCCGGGAGAACCATTTGTATGCCAAGCTAGGAAAGTGCCTCTTCCATCAGACTAGCCTCCCGTTTCTGGGGTACGTCATCTCTGACCAAGGCCTACGGATGGACCCAGCAAAGCTGTCAGCCGTGTTGCAGTGGCCACGCCCAGTCGGCCTACGGGCTATCCAGCGCTTCTTGGGCTTCTGCAACTACTATCGCCAGTTCATCCCTCACTTCTCTACGCTGGTGGCCCCGATAGTGGCTCTCACCAAGAAACAAGCCAATCCACGCAGCTGGCCCGTCGAGGCCCAAGAGGCGTTATCGAAGCTCAAGTCCGCCTTCTCTATGGCATCTATCCTTATACGTCCGGATCCCGCGAAACCCTTCACACTGGAGGTGGATGCCTCATCTGTGGGAGCCGGAGCAGTTCTTACGCAAAAAGGGTCCACGGGTAAGACTGTAACGTGTGGCTTCTTCTCCAAGACTTTCTCGTCGGCCGAGAGGAATTACACGATTGGGGACCGGGAGCTACTAGCCATAAAATTGGCTCTAGAGGAGTGGCGTTATCTGCTGGAGGGCGCCCGTTTTCCCATCCGTATCTACTCGGACCACAAGAACCTCCAATATCTTCAGATGGCTCAGCGACTTAACCCACGCCAGGCTAAGTGGTCGCTCTTCTTTCCCGTTCGATTTCAGATCCACTTCAGCCAGCTGAGAAGAATTGTGAGAGCTGAAAGCCCTCTCCCGTGCCCTCCGACGTGGTGGGTGAAGATACTTCTCCAGAACACATAATTTCTCCAGAACGTCTCATCTCGGCAGTTCCAGTGGACCTCCGGAAGTTCCCTCCTGGAAGGATTATGTGCGCCCTGCTCTCCGCAGACGTATCTTAAAATGGGGACATTGCTCATTGGTGGCTGGTCATCCCGGCGCCCAAAGAACCTTCCACCTGATATCCTGGTTCTATTGGTGGCCAGAGCTTGAAAAGGACGTTAAGGACTTCGTTTCGTCTTGTGACTCCTGTGCCCGCAAAAAGACGCCACGTCACAAGCCGGCAGGTCTACTTCAGCCATTTCCCATACCCACTCAACCCTGGACATTTCGATGGACTTCATAACTGACCTTCCTCTGTCGTCTGGCAACACCATTATTTGGGTGATTACGGATAGCTTTTCCAAAATGGCGCATTTCGTCCCGTTGCCAGGGCTGCCAGCTGCCTCCCGCCTGGCTCAGCTATTCTTCTTCCATGTGTTTCGTCTGCATGGACTCCCTCAGCAAATTTTCTTGGACCGGGGAGTTCAATTTGTCTCCAGGTTTTGGCAAGCCCTGTGCAACCAAACTTCAGGTGAAGCTCGACTTCTCTTCCGCCTACCCACCCGCAGGGCGAACGGCCAGGTGGAGTGGGTCAACCAAGTCTTGGGATGTTACCTTCGCCATTTCGTCTCGGCACGTCAAGACGATTGGTCCAATTACTGCCAGGGCGGAGTTCTCTTATAACTCCCTGTGAGTCCAGTCCGCGGGGTCTCTCCCTTCTACAAAATCGGGGATGGCATGCATCCCCGCCCTCCTCTCCCTCTGGCAACCCCCCTCTGAGGTCCCGGCGGCAGACGCACTGGTTCAAGACATGAAGGCCATCTGGTCCCAGACCCGTCAGTCGCTGCTCCGCGCTTCCGAGCGCATGAAGACTCAAGCGGACAAAAGAAGAATTCCCCCTCCGGTTTTCTCCCCAGGTGACAAGGTGTGGCTCTCGTCTAGATATGTCCGCCTTAAGATGCCTTCTCACAAACTGGGACCCCGTTTCCTGGGACCCTTTGAGGTCATCAGCCGCATCAACCCGGTGTCATACAAACTCCGGCTCCCTCCTACGATGAGAATCCCCAATTCGTTTCATGTCTCCTTACTGAATCCCCTGGTCCTTAATCGTTTTTTCCCAGAAGGCTGTTCCTCCTCCGTCTGTGGCTGATGCGCCCAATGTCTTCGAGGTCAAAGAGATTCTGGGCATGAGGAGAACTAGGGGAAAGCGATACTTCCTGGTGGACTGGAAGGGGTTCGGCCCCGAAGAGAGGTCTTGGGAGCCGGAGGAGAATATCCTGAACCGCAGCCTCATCCAGAGATTTCTCCAATCCAGTAAGAGAGGGGGGCCCAAGAGTGGGGGGCAAGGGGGATGGGTACTGTCACGGACGCCCCTGCAAGCCCCGTCCTGCACGTCGGGTTCGGGGTCCGCTCACCTCCCCGTCCCCGCCGGCGTTCACTTACCCGGCCGCGCTCCTGCTCAGTCTGTCTCCGTCTCCCGGCGCGTGGCTCCGCCCCTAGGGGCGCGCGCGCGCCGGCAGTTTGAATTTAAAGGGGCAGTGCGCCGGTAATTGGTCATTGCCGGGCACTGCTCCTATTTAAGTCCGGCCTCTTCCTGCCGGCCTTCGCCGGATCCTTGGTGTGTTTTCCCTTGGAGAAAGCTGCCTAGAGTGTTCCTGTTTGCCTTACCGTGTACCGACTGTCTGCCTACGTTTACCGACCACGAACCTTGCCGCCTGCCCTGACCTCCTGCCCGTCTACGTCTACGAACCAGAGCCGCCTGTCCTGACCTCCTGCCTGTCCCCAACTATGAGCCTGCCTGCCGATCCTGTACCTCGTTACCCTTGGCCGCCACCGCAGGCAAGCCCCGCCAGTGGTAGTGACCTGGTGGACTCCCGCCGCAGCAAGACCATTCCGCTTTGCGGCGGGCTATGGTGAATACCGGGACCCACTTAGATTCCACTCCCTGGTGTGGGCTTACGCCATGCGGTGGTCCAGTGGATCCACCTCCAGACCGTTACACGGTGCTTCAGAGCAGATGGATGCATCAGCAGAAAAGACTTCAGTTTTTATGGCAGTATCAGAAATGGACCTCTGCTGATTGGCAAAAGGTTGCCTTGTTTAATGAGTCATGTTTTTTCCTTCAAATAAATGGATGGATGTTGGTGTGTCAGACAAGAAACATCAGAAAACAAATATCTTGCAGCCATTGCTGGAATAACACAAGCTGGTTGTGGCAGCATTATGGTCTGGGAAATATTTTTGTTGCATTATTTGGGTCCACTCAACCATGTGGACGGGACCAATTTGGGTATAAATTCATTATTGCAGATCACATATACCCATACACACTGACTATCCTTGCTAGGAGGGATGGGATCTTCCAAGAAGACAATGCAACATGTCACACAGCTAGAAATGTCCAACATTGGTTGGAAGCATGACCAAGACTTTTAAGTACTTCCCTAGCCTCCAATTTTCCAAGACATGAGCTCAACTGAGCATCTGTGGTACCTCCATGATTGTCATGTTCGCTCTATGGATCCTAAAAGACGCACCCACCTGAATGCAATGCAGTCAGCATAGCTCCAGATACCTGTGACAACCTACCACAATCTTATTGAGTCACTCATAGCCTGTCTTGCTGCTGTCCATGCTACACATGGCGGTTACTCTGGATATTGGCAGCTGGTCAGAAAAATGTGACTCATGTGACTGTGCATACATCATGGATATATAAGAAATTCATATAAATATTTGGTCTTAATTTATTTCCTGTGTGTGATACAGTATAAGGGCTTGGTCACACAGCGTTTTAACTCTGTGTTACAAGCGCTTTTTAGATCCGTCTGTGGGACTGACATGACGGATGTAAACAATTAGCAGTGAGATTATCACTGCGGGCTATGAGGAATACGCAGTGGTGTTCACATGAGAGATCGGCGCTGCATGTTCCCCTCAAGCCTGTCGGCTCCGTCTTTGAAAGAATTGCGACTTATTCTCCTGGGGACGCTTCCTACCGTTACCTGGTAATTAACGGATCTATTCATTTTTGCCTCCTTGCATTACCTTTATTAGATTTTTACATCATCTTATTTATTTCTTCTTTTAGCCTACATAGATAGATAGATGTAATACATCTTTATCACATATCCCCCTATTTCTACATATGTGGTAAGTGAGGTCGTTTTAGCTTTTTGTCAATCTTTTTGTCAATCTTTTTGTCATTCTCTTTGTCAGTCTGATCATCTTGCGACTCTTTTTTTACGTCTTTGTTTCATACCCGTCCTTTTCTCTAGTTTCTGTTTTGTGGCTCCTTCTCCCCCCTTCATTATATTGGTCATGTTTCTTATGTTTGACATGTTTCTTACCATTTATGTTTGGTGATTCACTTTGTTCCTCTTGTTTACAGATGTCTTTTGAAAAAGGCTACTTGCCGAAACGTCGTTGCTTATGAGGACATCTTTTCTCGTTTTGTAAAAATTCCCTATAATATCCTATATTTATTTCTGTAAAACATTTGTTTGGTGATACGATTGAATTTGGTGCATTAACCTTTATTTATGCCTCAGACTTATATGAATAAATAATTTTTGCAATATACTACTTCTGGTGTGCAGTGGACAAACTCTCTTTTGTATTTGGACTATTTGGTCCCGCTCCACCTTAGCACCCAACCTTGCTTATTTCTCCCCCCTAAGGCGTGCGTGACAGTTCCTTTACATACAAAATATGGCATTAAAAGCGGTCTTAGCAAAATATAGACTAAAAAACTGGTGGCGGCGGCGTCTTGGGAAATTTCACCCTAAACCTTTTTTAGAAAGTGATAAAAAAAATCATATAAACCCCAAATTGGTACCAATAAAAACAACAGTTTATCCTGCGAAAATCAAGCCCCTACACAGCACCGTATATGGAAAATTAAAAAAAGTTATAGCTCTCAGACTATGGCAATTCAATTCAAAAACTTTTTTTTAGATAAAAACAGTAAAACATAAAAAATATAAATATGGTATAGCTGTAATCATATTGACCTGCAAATAAAAAACACTACCAGTAATGCTATATTTTGTTCATCCCACCTCCCAAAATCCTTGATAAAAATCGATCAAAGTGTTATTTCAACCCAAAAATGGTACCAATAAAAGCGTCAACTCATACCATAAAAAACAAGCAATTAATCAGATCCATATACAGAAAAGACTATGAAAATGAAAATTTTTTAGCTAAAACTGCATATTGGTGGAAAAATGTTTTTTTTCATTTCCCCAGCCTAATGCCAAAAAAATGTAAAACTCCTGTGAGGTTAATATACACACTACACCCCTGGATATATTTCTTAAGGGGTATAGTTTATAAAAGGAATTCTTTTTAGAGGTGTTTATTGAGTTTTAGAACCTTAGGTTGTCTTCAAATCTAAAATGGTGCTTAAAAAATCCTAATAAAAAAAAAATCCAGTAGCTGCTTCTCCCATTCTGAGGCTTGTGGTTGAATCAAATAGCGCACTAGGGCCACTCATGGGATATCTCTAAAAATGGCAGAATTGGGTGAATCTATGTTGAGTTGCATTTCGCTGGTAAAATCTACCATGTTAATAATGGATAAAAATTGCCAATCTGCAAAAATAAAAGTGAAATTATAATATTTCACCTCCACTTTGCTTTAATTCATTTAAACATCTAGAGGGTTAACAAACTTCCTAAATGCTGCTTTGAATACTTTATGGGGTGCAGTTTCTTTGATGGGTCAATTATGGGGGTATCTAACATACATGCAGGCCTGGACTGAGAATCTGCCTGAGCGGGTGGCTTCCCGGTGAGCAGGGCCGCTGGGTAACACCTGGGCCGCCTATTCCACACATACTAATCAGCTAGTGCTGCTCCACAGGGCCGCAGCCGCTACGATAGGCCACTGATGGGATCATTGTCTTCGGGCATAGTGCATGAAGGGTTAAAATGCGTCCCAAATTCCTCAAAATCTTTATTGAATGTACATGCCCCACTGGCTCTTGTATACTCACCCAGGGGTATAGCTGAAATAACATGCCTAGGATGGCAGTTATTGGCACGTAATAATGTTTTACCTGAATTAGATTTCCTTTACATGGTTGATGACCCTATTATTCACTGCACCTCGTATTAATCTGATGTCCAGGAAGGTAATCATTGAGGCATTCCACAAACTGGTGAACTTCAAATTACAGGAGTTACTATTAATGTAATCAACAAACTTCTGTACGGACGCCGCCTCATGATCCCATACCATGAGGAGATTGTTGATGTAGCGGCCGTACCATCTGATACAGTCCCAAAAGGGTGGTCATGGTTGTATATGGCTTTGGTGTCCCACAAAAGCATTACAATATTTTCCAGGGACTTCGTTTAGATATATTATCTCACTGGATATCCCCACGGATCATTATAGTGAGCCATTGGTCGACAGAATGTTCATCCAAATGAGGCAACATAGACTGCTAGGGTATGTGAATGAATGTGACTGCTGCATGGGTAGGCTACTCATAAATCTGTTTAACTGAGTGGTTTGTAGGCTGTATTCGGAACTCCAATTAAACAGAATGGAGAGTAGTGTGCAAGCACGACTTACTGTCTGTTCTGAACAGAGACTTTTGGGGCATTAGACCTTTAACCCCTTACCGCCGGAGCCAGTTTTGGCCTCTCTGACAGAGCCCCATTTTTTTAAATCTGTCATGTGTCACTTTATGTGAGAATAACTTTTTGACACTTTAACCTATCCATGTGATTCAGAGATTGTTTTCTCGTGACACATTGTGCTTTAAGATAGTAAGAAATTTTGGTCCAAAAAATGCTTGTTTATTTGTGAAAAATATCAAATTATCGTGAAAAATGTGAAAAATTTACCAATTTCAAACTTCAAAAATTTCTGCATGTAAGACAGATAGTTATTCCACTCAAAATAGTTTATAACTAGCATCTACCATATGTCTACTGTAGGATGGCATGATTTTTTTTAAATGTCTTTTTTTTGCGACATTATGAGGCTTAGAAATTTAGTAGTAGTTTTCACATTTTCAAGAAAATTTGCAATATACATTTTTTTTAGGGACCAGTACAGTTCTAACGTGACTTTGATAGGCCTGTATGTTAGATACCCCCATAAATGACTTCATCTAAGAAACTACACACTTTAAAATATTCAAAACAGCATTTAGGAAGTTTATTAACCCATTAGGTGTTTCACAGGAATAAAAGTATATCGACCCCACAGGCGTTTCACAAATTTCTTTAGCATTCAGCTCTGAAAATAAAAAAAATATATATTTTTTCCAATAATCTGCAATTTTAGCTGAAAATTTTTCATTTTTACAAGGAATCTTGGTAAAAAAGCCCCAAAATTGTGTTACGCAATTTCTTCCAAGTTCGGCAATACCCTACATGTGGGTGTAAACTGCTGTTTGGGTGCATGGCAGGGGGTACAAGGGAGGGAGCGCTATTTGGCTTTTGGCGCACAGATATTGGTGGGGCCATGTCGCATCTGCAAAGCCCCAAAGTACTAGAACAGGTGAAACCTTCCAGAAATTTCCCCATTTTGGATTCAACACCCCTCAGGGATCTCATCTAAGGGTGTATTTTGCATTTTGGGCGCACAGGTGTTCCGTAGTTTTTTTTTAGCATTGGGCCATGGAAATGGAGGGGGAAACGCAGTTCCGCCATTGTTTTTGGGCTTCATTTTTACAGTATTCGCCATACGGGATAAATGACGGGATAACTTTACTATGGGGGTCGGTACAATTACAATGATATAAATTTTATATCGTTTTTTAGATTTTATTACTTTTACACAATAGAAGCGAGTTTTATAAAAAGTTTCGTTTTTATGTTGTCCTATTCTGACAGCCATAGCTTTCTTAATTTTTTGCATATGGAGCTGCTTGTGGGCTTGTTTTTTACGAGATGAGTTGATGTTTTTATTGGTACCATTACGGGGGGCATTTGATGCCTTGATCACTTTTTATTAAGGTTTTTGTGAGGCATTTTGTACAAAATACAAGAATCCTGGTAGTGTTTTTTATTTTTTACAGCGGTCACTGTACGGTATAAATGTACGGTTTTACTCAGCAGGTTGATACGATTACAGCGATACCACATTTGTATATTTTTTTAATGTTTTACTGCTTTTACACAATAAAAACACTTTTATTTGAAAAGGAAAACACGTTTTTGAATCACCGCAGTCTGAGAGCCATAACTTTTTTTATTTTTCTGTTTATAATCAAAGAGCCTAGAACAACTTCTTAAGAGATTAGATGTGAACTTTAAGATACATCATTGGTAGATTCCACTATCCGATTTGGTGCAATTTGGTGTTGAAAGCAAATCATAAAAAAGCAAAACTTGAATTTGTCAAAAAGCATATTGAGAAGCCATAAAGTTTTTGGAAAAATGTCCTTTGGACATAAGAGACAACTTTCTGGCAAATCACATCAGCTCTTTGTTCACAGATGCAAAAATGAAGCATTCAAAAAAATATCCACAATTCAAAAGTAATGTCTGATTTTCAATAAATGTAAATGTATTATTACTTTTGTCAGTGTCAAGTTATTTCTGTGACCAGTGTGGGTTTTTATTTCTCTAACAATTTTGTTCACATATGTATAATAGAAGATGCACCACAATTGTTATTTCTAAAACTATTTACTAAAATAGACAGATCAGGAGATGTCACATATACTCTTTAAGAGTTGTAAGGAAACATGTCTCTTCCATGTAAACACTCAAAAAATATTAAAGGGGTTTTATTGTTTGAAGTGTTCGTGCTCTTCAGCTAATTCTATGAGATTGAATTTGAAATCCAGGGGCGAGTCTCTCCTCTCAGCAGGCGTGTCTCTCCTCACTGAAGAGCTGTGACATCATCATTCTGTGTGAAGCAGGGGAAGGGGAAGGTTGTCTGGAGAGGACAGCTATGCAGCCTCCTGCAGTGTTCTCATGTGTCTGCAGAGCCTTCAGCTTCAGGTTCCACAAGCTCCTTGCTGTGCTATAACCAGTTATACACACAGCCTGAACTGATGAAACACATGTGAGGAATGCACACTGCCCCACTCCCTCCTCCCACTCTGTTATCAGGCAGGAGACTGTATGACTGTGTTATATGGAGGGAACACAGGACATAAGACTGTGTTATATGAAGGGATCTGTGAGGGAAACAGTAAGTAATTAGCCAGATCATTCACCTTAGAGCTGGGAGATGAGTATCGAGCCAGCAGCCCTCTCACATAGCTGGTTTTACTTTCAGTTTTAACCCCTTAACGACCTTGGGCGTATGAGTACGTCCCAAGGCCGCTAAGGGGCTTTGCTGGGGGATCGCGCCGCGACCCCCCCCCACAGCCTCGGGGTGTTTGCGGCAAATGGCCGCTAACACCCGGCAGTACAAAAAAAAAAAGTATTAAAAGTTCAAATCACCCCCCTTTCCCCATTTTACAAATAAAATCATTAAAATAATAAAAAGTTACACTTTTTTTGGTATCGCCGCGTCCGAAAAGTCGATCTATAAAAATATAACATCATTTATCCCGTACGCTGAACACCGTAGAAGAAAAAAATTCCAAACGCCAAAATTGCGTTTTTTGGTCATTTTACGTCACTCAAAAAATGGAATAAAAATGATCAAAAAAGTCATATGCATTCCAATCTGCTAGCAATAAAAAGTAAATTTCAGCCCGCAAAAAATACCCCTCACTGACGTCCATAGGTGTTAGTACAAAAAAGTTATTGGTCGCACAAAATGGCGCCGCGGCGCAAATTTCAAAAATAGAAAACGTTTGGAATTTTTTATGGTACCAAAACATAACGGAAACCCTACATGTTTGGTATTGCCGGATGCGTAACAACCTGAAGACTACAAATAACACATGATATTTACCGAAGATTGAACGCCGTAAACGCAAAACCCCCACAAACATGGCGAAAATACATTTTTTTTCACAATTGGTCCAACTTGGAATTTTTTTGCGGTTTCCCAGTATATTCTATAGTATAGTGAATAACACCATTAGAAAGTACATCTTGTCCCACAAAAATAAAAGCCCTCATGTGTCTATGTAGGTGGAAAAATAAAGAAGTTATGGCTTTCAGAAGGCGAGGAGGGAAAAACGAACGTGTCACCAAAAAAAAACGCCGGGTCCTTAAGGGGTTAACAGCTCAGAGGGTAGTAAACACAGAGTGTGCAGGCAGCCAATCACAGCGCAGGGGGCGTGTCGGGGGCATTTCCTGTCTGGGGATGTATCCCAACAGACTGAATGAAATGTCAGTCAGCCAATCAGAGTGCAGAGGGCATTTGCAGGGCGGAATCCGACCAGGGGCGTGTCCCAACAGGCCGAATGAAATGTCAGCCAGCCAATCATAGAAAAGGGGGCGTATCCCAACTAGCAGCTGCAAAAAATAGCTATTGATGCACAGTAAAGCTCATATCTGCTATACTAAATGACATAGGTAATGCAAACCAATTACAAAAGTGCTTATTTTTACCATCCCCATAATCTGAGATATGATATTTGTAGCGAGAAAACCCCTTTAAGTACATAGTTGGCACAATGTATACACACATTTGTCATGCTGCAGCTGCAGTCTCGACTACACTGGATTGCTCCTCAATTTGAAAACCTTTTAAAGCATTATTTTTCTCCCACAAAGTAACATAAACATTAAAAACTGCCTCATATAAATAAAACGGTCACAGAAAAGTAACACAATGTCAACAGAAAAAGACAGGCGGGAAACAGAAGTCATGCTAATGAGACATGTGATGCATAACCCTGCCACACCACAAGGCTGTATGCGTTGCCCTATGCCTATATGACCACTTCATACACTTTGTACTGTGTCCTGTCCTCTAAAATGTTACCTTTTCATTGCTTAGTACACAACACTCCCAGCATGCTCAGCGCCCATAGCACTGCTGAGACTTAATCCTGTGTGTGGGCATACAATCTTAAGTAGTTATATAAAAGAAGAATATTCTTAATATTTGCTGATAAAAGATAACTGCTCCATGGTAAATAGATACAATCTCTGCCTCTGTGATTGTTAAGCTCCTTAGGAGAATAGATTTATAAATGTTCTCATGTTTATTTCTTTTTGTTGAGGTAATTTTTAGTATTTAATTGTCTCTATTTTTAAAGCAGTTATGTGTGAAATGCTAGGAACACACAGTCCATAGTATTTAAACAGACAACCCCCCTTTTCTCTAACTCCTTTCCTGAGAAGGGACTTTGGAATCCAATTTTTAACAAAACATGTTAGGAGTTTACCCCAGCTCTTGTATTATAGAAAACAATAGAATCTGTCTAACATTACAAACTTGCATAGTGTTACCAATAAATAAGGACCAAGCAACATACCTTTATAGTCACAGACGCAAGAGATTCTGAGCCAGAAGAACCTTACTAACATCACTTTATGGATCTGTCCATTTTACCCTATGGAAATTTTCCAGAAGTTGGCACTTCCAGTGACTTCTATTTAACAGTCACAAATACTTTGATTTTAGTAAGTGCCAGGAGAGGTGATCACTGTACTAGTTCCCACTCCTTACAACTGAAAAGCACTTTACAGGTATAAAAAGAAGCTGGGCCAGGGAGCAGGTCCAGCCTGGAGGCATATTTACATTCATTGTGTATATACAAGTCACAGAGGGAAGAAACTGAAATCCTGGCGGCAAGACAGGTTTACAGCTATAGTGGTTAAGAGGCAGCCAAGAACACAAAGCCTAAGCAAATACCCTGAAGCACTGAAGCCATTGTCATATATTCTTCAGTTACTTACAGTTGTTTCTGGGAAATGTGTGTCCAAGCTACACTACAAACAGTTGGGTGTATGTAACAGCAATCCTTAAACACTTTGCACTGCTACTGTCTATTCATTTTATTAATAAAAATGATTCAAGTTCAATGCTTCCCAAAGACAAACTGGCATGCACCCTTGGTAAAACTCGATTCCATAATCTGATATCAGCATAATTTGCTAGAATTGTCCATAACTGGATATCTCAGCAGTCAGAGGTGTAATCTCATGTGAATGCCTACTTTTCCACATAAAGGACTACCAGTGCTTACTCTCTGAGATGTTAATATTCTCTAAGGCACACACAGACAATTTGTATTAAACTCTCTATGCTCCAAATGCAAAAAGAAAAAAAACACAAAAGGTTGTGGAAACGTTTAAGAACATGTATTTGAAATATGGAATCCAGAATAGAACTATTATTATCTGATGAATTATTGCAACACTCCTCTCCTGAAATGAATGTGATTTTTTAGTGTGTCTTTTTGTTTTTGTATTTGGAGACTAAAGATTGGAATACTATTTATCCAAGAGTGTCACTGATTATATTAACGGATATTTGGCCTTTCAATTGGCACCAACTGATCAAAGGAGTGTCAGAAATAGACTGATACTTTTCTTGTAATAGGATTTGTTTATTCTCTGTGCTGTGACATCACTGTGTGCATTATCTTTCAACTTTATTCCTATTTTTATGACTTTGTGACATAGTCACTGTCAGGGCAAGCCTAGGTGCTTACCAATTATCAGGTTCTCATGTAGCCAGTGAAGTGACGTTGACGGGGAATAAAAGGTGCCAAAGACAGTGTCGGCCTGCAGAACCCAACCGATTCCAATATGGGTAAGGTTTAGGGCATGTCCCCACGGCAAGGGTTTTCGGCCGGTTTTTCAGCCGGTTTGCGGTTTTTCAGACCGCTTGAAAAACCAGCCGAAAATGAGCACAATTGTGCTCTATGCAAAACCTGTGCAGCAGTCCCCACTGCACGGTTTTGCCGTCGGACGGTTTTGCCACCAGCGGTCCGGCGGCAAAACATTGTAGAAGCACAATCTTCCATCCGGTTTCCCGACGGAAGATGTGCTTCTCAATGGGATGGGGGAGGGCTGTTCTCCGCTCATTGCTAAGAAAAGCCGTCCCCCCCGCGGCCGTGGGAAAGGCCGCAAAACACGACAAATACCCGCCGGCAAACCGGCAGGTATTTGTCCTGTGCCGTGTAAACGCGCCCTTAGGGTTTATTTTATACCCTCTGGAGCAAGCTATCACTTTTGATTGGCTTACAGACTTTAGTCAATCGGTGGACATTCACCATCCAATTGATCAATACACTTCAAATTACACTTTAATATGTTACATTTTCAATCCTTGCTTATACATATTCAAATCTGAGTACCTGGCCAGTTACCACTATAAGTTGCTTCTTATCTAAAAATTTAAAAGTTCAATATCATTGGAAATTTTTTCCTTCTTAGTTTTAGAACTTATTTTGCAACACTTTTTATTCTCCATTTAGGATTACTCTTACATAATAAGTACAGTTTTTTTTTTTTGTTTTTTTGTTTTGCTTTTAATACACACAGTTTAAAACCTATTGTACATTTACTGTATCTCTGTATCTTTGTAACTTATAAATTATTCATCATGCAATTAACTAGTGATCTTTATAATTATCGTGTATGGAGGGAACAACTTTTTTCTTTTTTATATTTAAATGTTATTTAATTAATAAAATATGATATTTGTTCCCTTCAGTTCATGACTATAAATATTATGTAAAAGAGATTTATTTACATATGTATACACATTCGCATATATTCACACATATATTTTAATTATATGCATTTTAAAAGGTTAATCTACTCATTGCAGACATGGGGATGGGTCAATAGGATTTATTATTACCTATTAACCCCTTCCCGACATGGGACGTATGCATACATCCTAGCGGGAAGTTCGTTTCCGCAAATGGACGTATGCAGACATCCTGGCCATCATGCAGGCTTATAAATGAGCTCCGGCCGCGGGTGTTTAACCCCTTAGCTGCAACGATCAATTAAGATCGACGGAGCTAAGTTGCAGGCAGGAGGAGTGAGCTCGTGGGCATTGTGGGCATAATGACTAACAGTTGCCATGGCAACCAGTACACAACAGCAATCATGTGTACTGGCCTGCCTTGTAACAGCAATCTGAAGATTGCTATTACAGATCCCCTATGAAGAAAAGTAAAAAAAAAGTATAAAAAAGTGAAAAAAAGCGAAACACAAAAAATAAAATTAAAACACGTACATCGCCATTTTCCCATTTACAAATGCCAATCGCCCCAAAAAAGATAAAAATAAATACAGTACCCATATTTGGTATCGCTGCATGTGTAACAACCTGTCCTATAAATATGTCACATTAATTAACCCTTTATAGTGAATGCTGTTAAAAAAAAAGCAAAAAAAACAAAGAATTGCAATTTTTGTTCATCCTGCAGCACATAAAATAGAATAAAAGCGATTAAAAACTCATATAAATGCCACAGTTGTACCAATTAAAATGTCAGTTCATCCTGCAAAAAAAAAGTCCTTACACATCTCTGTATACAGAAAAATAAAAAAGTTATGGCTCTCAGAAGATAGCGATGCATAAATATTTTTTTAAACAAAAAAAACCTTTTTTTTTTTTTTTTTTTTTTAAAGTGCTTTACCATAAAAAAAACTATATAACTTGGGTATCGCCGTAATCGTATCGACCCACAGAGTAAAGTTAATTTGTCATGGATACTACACGGTGAGCGCTGTTAGAAATAAAAATAAAAAAAACTCGACTATTCAGTTTCCAGTATTTTCATCACCCTGCCTTTCAAAACACAGATTTAAAACTGATCAAAAAGTCTTGTCCCCCAAAAAATTATACCAATAGAAACATCAACTCATCCCACAAAAAACAATCCCCTACACAGCTCCATACACAGAAAATAAAAAAAATATATGGCTCTGACTATGGCGATGCAAAAACGTGTTTTTCTTTTTGAATAAAAGTGTTTTTACTGTATAAAAGCAGTAAAAAATAAAAAATACAAATTTGGTATTGCTGTAATCGTATAGACCTACTGAGTAAAGCTATAAAAAATAAAAAACACTCCCAGGAATGCTGTATTTTGTTCAAAATGCCTCAAAAAACCTTAATAAAAAGTGATCAAAGCGTCATATGCACCGCATAATGGTGCTAATAAAAACATCAACTCATCCCGCAAAAACAAGCCCATAATCAGCTCTGTTTACAGAATAATGAAAATTTTATGGCTGTCAGAATAGGAAAACATAAAAACGCATTTTTTTTATAGACCTATTTCTATTGTGTAAAAGTAACAAAACATAAAAAACTATATAAAATGTATATCACTGCAATTGTACTGACCTACATAGTAAAGTTATCCTGCTATTTATCCCGTACGGCGAACACTGTAAAAGTGAAGCCCAAAAACAATGGCGGAACTGCATTTCCCCCACCCCCCCCATTTTCATAGCCCAATACTAAGAAAAACTATGGAACACCTGTGCACCCAAAATGCACTATACACCCCTAGATGAGATCCCTGAGGGGTGTTGAATCCAAAATGGGGCGACTTCTGGAAGGTTTCACCTATTATGGTACTTTGGGGGCTTTGGAAACGCGACATAGCCCCACCAAAATCTGCGCTCCAAAAGCCAAATAACACTCCCTCCCTTAAATGCCCTGCCATGCGCCTAAACAGCAGTTTACACCCACATGTAGGGAATTGCCGAACTTGGAACAAATTGTGTAACAAAATTTGTTGTGCTTTTTTTCAGGATTCCTTTTAAAAATTCAGCATTTTCAGCTAAAATTGCAGATTGTTGGAAAAAAACTAAATTTCCCAGCCTAACGCTAAAGAAAATTTGTGATACACCTGTGGAATTGATATACTCACTACACCCCTGGATATATTCCTTAAGGGGTGTAGTTTCCAATATGGGGTCTTTTTAGGGGTGTTTATTAAGTTTTAGCACATTAGCGTGTCCGCAAACCTGAAATGGCACTTAAATAAAATCGTAATGAAAATGAGACCCCAGAGTCCGGTAGGTGCTCTTCCTATTCTGGGGCTTGTGGTTGAGCCAAATAGCGCACTAGGGCCACATATGTTATATCTCTGAAAACGGCAGAATCTGGGGAATTAATATTAAGTTGCATTTCCTGATCACATCTACCGTGTTCTTGTGAATAATGGATAAAAATTGAATATTTGCACAAAAAAGTGAAATTTCAAAATTTCACCTCCACTTTGCTTTTATTCCTGTGAAACACCTAATGGGTTAAAGGAGTTGTCTCATTACGAGCTTTCAGCCTGTCAGTGTCCCTGGTAAGTTGAACTGAGGGGCGTGCTTCTTGGTCTGTCTGTTCTGCTCCCTCTCCCCCCTCCCATCAGCACACAGGCAGCTACGTAACTTCTATACAGGGGGGAGGAGGGGGTTTGCTCTCAGAGTTCACCCTGTGTGTGTCTGCCTAGGTCTGTTGCAGGAGAGGGCTGATCTATGAGTGTGAAGTGGTGTGCTAATAGAGCAGAGAGGATGCAAGTGTTCCTATATCCCCTGCTTAGCTTACAAGTCTCCACATCTCCAGCAACAACAAGGGCAGTGTTACTATACTCAGGATGTGTCCCTAATACAGGAGAACATAAAGTATTCACATGCCCCCTGATCTGTATAGTATTAGTATAGTCACAGTTCCAAAGACATATCATGATTATAGTAACAGACAGTTCACTGCTGTCACATCTATCTGTGTAGAGAGCAGGAGGAAGCAGGCACACACAGGGTTAATCCAGGACACAGACGCCAGAGTCCTCCTCCCCCTCCTTCCACTACAGAAGCATTCTGTGCGGGAGGGGCTCTCTGCTCTGACCTGTCTTCAAAGGTGATGAGTCATTCAGACCTGACAGCCAGTAAGATAAGGATCAACAGGTCGGCTACTATAGAGATTTTGAGAAGCTGATGTAGTAATACTAACAGGGCTAGCTCAAAATCAGTAGGACATTTGTAATGAACATATATTGCAAAGCTGCTTGTTTTTTAAAGATCTTTAAATTAAAACCCAATCATTGTAGCGAGACAACCCCTTTAATAAACTTCCTAAATGCTGTTTTGAATACTTTAAGGTGTGTAGTTTCTTAGATGAAGTCATTTATGGGGGTATCTAACATACAGGCCTATCAAAGTCACGTTAGAACTATACTGGTCCCTAAAAAAAAATGTATATTGCAAATTTTCTTGAAAATTTGAAAACTACTACTACATTTCTAAGCCTCATAATGTCGCAAAAAAAAGACATTTAAAAAAAATCATGCCATCCTACAGTAGACATATGGTAGATGCTAGTTATAAACAATTTTTAGTGGAATAACTATCTGTCTTACACACAGACATTTTTGAAATTTGAAATTGGTAAATTTTTAAAATTTTTCATGATACTTTTATATATTTTTTCACAAATAAACAAAAAACTTTTTGGACCAAAATTTCTTACTAACTTAAAGCACAATGTGTCACGAAAAAACACTCTCTGAATCACATGGATAGGTTAAAGTGTCAAAAAGTTATTCTCACATAAAATAACACATGCTAGATTTAAAAAATGGGGCTCTGTCAGAGAGTTAATTATTGGTATCAAGGAAACACACCCAAGATTGCTTTTATGCTATTGTGATCCCCGGCAAGTGGCCAGAGCTCCCTGGGAATTTTTGGGCAGCAGATACTATATCCTGTTAGCTGTTTACACTCGGTACTGAAATGACCATTTTTCCCACAATTCCAGCAAATAATTTGGGATTTATCACATGGGCTGCTCCTTGTACTTTTCCCTTTTTCTGAAATCTGCCCTTTTGTCTGAATGGCTGATTAGCCACTCTTGGTTTAATCTTACTCTGTTGTTTAAACTCTGCTCCCTGTGCTATGGCCACAAGGTCAGGGAGCTGGCAAGTTTGCCAATCTGGGCGCATTTTCCTTATAGCATCCTGTATAGGTGCTCTAAGGCCAGTCATAAACGTATATGTCAATTGTCTCATGTCTTTGTTGTCTTCTGTCCTATTTCTATTGTCAAACAAGAACTTATCATAAGCTCTGGCATAATCAGCTACTGTCTGCTTTTTATTTTGTTTGTAACACAGCATAATTTCATCCTTTTCATCTAAACATCTGTCCAAAAAGATTCTAAACTCCTCACCAAACTTGATTGTTCCTTTGTATGATGGATGTAAGCCATCTCTCTTATAGAATTTCCCATCAGACCACGTTCTTTCATTATGTCTCACATAACCAAAACCCTGATCTTCCCACCATTGTCTTACCAATATATTAAAATTCTGAAATATTTTCTGCCTTTTTCATAATGAGCTGATAAAATCTGTGCAAATATAACAGTCACTTAATTCACCCAACGGCAAACTAAGGAATTGAAAATCTCTCTTTACTGAAGTGACATCTCTCCAAGATAAGTCATTGGTCCCTAGATGTATTATCATGCAAACCTCATCCTGTTTCCTTTCAGTCATATAATACATCTACTGTCTCTCCTGACAGTTGCACCTGGAAGACACCTTACTTCCTTCTTTATATCATTACTCTGTCCCAAGTCTACCCCTCTCACAGTCTAGTCACCCACAGGTAAATACATTCTCTTTCTGATTCTGTCTTCTACATCTGAAGATTCACTAACACTGTATCTTATGGACAGTAATCTGTTTAATGCCTAATGCGAGTGATATTTTAATTTCATCCCACACCTCAAGGTCACATAACTGATATACAGCCCCTTTATCAGTCTCCTTTACTTTGTGATCAGTGATTGCTATTCCTTGAACTCTGTCATATTTGTCATAGTCTCCTAGCCATCTCTTGATGCTAGTCAGGAATTTATGTCATTCGTGCTCATTCAACTCATCCATACAGCATAATTCTTTCATCACCTCTTTGCAGTTTTCAGTGGCCCCCAAACCTTTTGCTATTCTTACAATTTCTATAGCAGATTGCCATATCTCTGCTTCTCTTTTACAGGAGGGGTGTTTACTCTGTGTGGCTCCCAACTTACTCTGGGTGGCCTATTATCTCTAAATAATCCCCCCCCCCCCCCCACACCACACACACACACACACACACGCACACTAATATTGTGGTGGCTTATCAGACTCACAGTTTTATGTAGCGCTACTTTCATTTGATTTACCAGTGGTTCTGCTATGGATATACTTCCGAAATAACTCTACTCAATGGTGTATCTATAGTTCTGTTGTGGACATTAGTCCAAACAACTCTACTTGTAAAATATGTGCAGATTATTAGATGGTAGTTATTGCGGAGATAGATGAAGTACTAGGCATGTAGTGGAAGTGTGATGCACCAGTGGTAAATAAAGCAGACAACACGCTGACTCCAGGGAATCTTCAGGCTTTACTCACGCAACTTTATTTTTGGACGTTACAAGGTTAGTCAGTAAGGCACAGATCACTTCAACACTTCTCATATCTCTGGACCCATTGACACTTCTCACAATCTCACACTTTTTATTCCGACCCTGTCCAGCTGTGCAAGGTGCTGGCGCCTGGCGACACAGGACACACTCTGTCCACTCTATAGGGTCCCTTGAGTCTTCCGGCAGTCCCGCAAACTGCCTACCTCTATTTCTGGATCGTGTGACTCTCTTTAGGGTCCACTCCACCTGGGTCTCCACTTTTTTTCTCTGTCTTGGTGCCTACTTAACCCCTTCAGGAACCGGGGTTTTATTTTGGTGACACGTTCGTTTTTCCCTCCTCGCCTTCTGAAAGCCATAACTTTTTTATTTTTCCACCTACATAGACACATGAGGGCTTTTATTTTGCGGGACAAGATGTACTTTCTAATGTTGTTATTTACTATACTACAGAATATACTGGGAAACCGCAAAAAAATTCCAAGTGGGACAAATTGTGAAAAAAAAACGTATTTTCGCCATGTTTCTGGGTGATTTGCTTTTAGGGCGTTCAATCTTCGGTCAATACAATGTGTTATTTGTATTCTAAAGGTTGTTACGCATCCGGCAATACCAAATATGTAGGGTTTCCGTTATGTTTTGGTACCGTAAAAAAATTCCAAACATTTTCTATTTTTGACATTTGCGCTGCGGTGCCAGTTTGTGCGACCAATAACTTTTTTGTACTAACACCTACGGACGTCAGTGAGGGTGAATTTTTTGCGGGCTGAAGTGTACATTTTATCGCAAGTAGTTTGGAATGCATTCGAACTTTTTGATTATTTTTATTCCATTTTTTGAGTGACGTAAAATGACCAAAAAACGCAATTTTGGCGTTTGGAATTTTTTTTCTTCTACGGTGTTCAGCGTACGGGATAAATGATGTTATATTTTTATAAATCAGACTTTTTCGGACGCGGCGATACCAAATATGTGTAACTATTTTATTATTTTAATGATTTTATTTGTAAAATGGGGAAATTGATTTGGACGTATTCCAGCCATAATTTGCGCACTCCGGCGCATAATTGCGGACTGAAATACGTCCCATTTTAAGCCGTGTGAACATAGCCTTACAGTCCCACCTGTCACTTTGACCCTCAACTGTCACCAACTGCAGCTTCCCCCTCAAGTTTGCCATCCTACTCCCTGGTTTCCCATGGCAACCCACTGCTGTCAACATCCCAACACAAGCATAACCCCCTAACATACTAGCAACTGTATCAGTGGTTCTGTTATGAACATAAGTCCAAGACAACTCTATTTACTGGTGCAGTATCTGACAACACAGAGTAAGTCTGGGGACTTTTAAAGGAAGTCTTTTTATACTAATTTTATGGCTAAGGAGGCACCCAAACACTGCAAATCAGTAGTTTCAAAACAAGTAATCAAACCTCTCATTCACCCATGTAGGCAGATATTCCAGACAACTTCTAAATCTATCTCCTTTCACAGAATCAACACACTTGTCTCAATCTTTTCACACACCGTAGGTCAAGTCAGTATTAGATGTCACAGATCACACAAACACATACATCCAGTTTGTTATAATCGCGCAAACTTGTTTGCAATGGTGTATCACCTGACCTGTGCCTTTTTGTCAATACACACTATATCACTTGATGGAGATGACAAATAACGATTCCAAGTGTTGTACTGGGGGGCTTAGGCCCCACAGGTGAAGTTGAATCTAGGGGCCCACCAGTTTGGCTGTTTCTGGGCCCATCGGTGAAGTTTATTTTAGGGGCCCACCCTACAGCTACTGTAAATGACTGTACATGCCTCCTATACTCTGTCTATTGGTTTTTGCCTCTCTTTCGCTGCTTTTTTGCCTCTTCTGAGGATGTATATGCAGTTAAAAATGAACTCCAGGTCTACCTTGCTCCGGGGCCCTCTGGGAGTTTTCCCTATTCCCCTGTGGACCAGTACGAGCCGACAATCCCTGACTTGGGAGCGACGCCTCAAGAACTGCAGGGCTCCTAGCATTCAGAATTTGGCACCTGTATTCAATGCCACTTCTAGCAGCGTCACCAAAATGAGAACTATAACACATAGGCCTCAGGTAGTCAAGAACCGGATGCGCCAGTTTGCATGACTCACTGACTTTTTGCGTAATCCTGGGGTAGATACAGACTTCTTTTGCTTTCAGCTCATCTCAGTCTCTCACACAGTCATATAATTTATACGCCTGAAGACAATTTGGCACATATAAAGCAAAGCAGACTTCACGGGCACACGGTTTGCAGGATTATACCACGTCACACCATAAACCACAGATCCACAACACAGAGTCAGGAACCAGGCAGTAGCAAGCAATGGGCTACTTAACATGGATTTTCCTGAGTCCTGTTCTCCACGCAGTGGGTCTCCAGTTCAGGTGATGTTGTGAGCCCCAGCATTCTCCACCAAGAAATGTCACGGCAAGCCTAGGTGCTAACCGGTTATCAGATTCTTGTATAGCCAGTGAACTGATGTCGACTGGGATTAAGAGGAAACAGTGTCCGCAAGCAGACCCCAACCAATTCCAATGTGGGTGAGGGTTAGGGTTTATTTTATACCCTCTGGAGCAAGTTACATAACTAAAGTATCACTTTTGATTGGCTAAAGTCTGTAAACCAATTGGTGGACTTTCATCTGTATTAGTCAATACACTTCAAATCACACTTCAATAGGTTACATTTTCAATTCTCACTTATACATATACTGTACAAATCTGACTACCAGGCTAGTTGCCATTATAAGTTGCTTCTTATCTATCTTTAGGTGATATCCAAAAACGTGGGAGGACAGCGCACACAAAGTGATCCAAAATGATATAAAATCACTATTTATTAACAAATCAGCTAAAACACCAATAGAGGCATATATGAAGAGCAAAAAAGAAAAAGCACCTATGTGCAGGTCTAACGCGTTTCGGGCATATTCAGCCCTTAGACTCCTGCAGCAAAACAACCCCACAACATGATGCTGCCACCGCCGTGTTTCACAGTTGGGATGGTGTTCTTAGGTTTCCAAATGTCTCCCTTTTTCCTTCAAACGTAATGATGGTCATTATGGCCCAACAGTTCAATTTTAGTTTTGTCAGACCACAGGACATGTCTCCAAAAATGTAGGTCTTTGCTCCTGTGTGCATTTGTAAACATTCATCTGGCTTCTATATGTTTGTTCTGGAGTTATGGCTTCTTCCTGGAAGAGTGGCCTTTAAGCCCATTTTGATACAGCACTCATTTCACTGTGGATAATGACACAATCTTACCAGCTTCCGCCAGCATCTCCACAAGGTCTTTTGCTTTTGTTCTTGGGTTGATATGCACATGTTATACCAAATCACGTTCATCTCTGAGGCACAGAACCCGTCTTGTTCCTGAGCGGTATGATGGCTGCACATTTCCATCTTGTTTGTACTTGTGTATAATTGTTTGTACAGATGAACAAGACACCTGCAGATATATGGAAATTGCACCCAAGGATGATCCAGACTTGTGCTAGTTCACAATTCTCTTCCTGATATCTTGGCTGATTTATTTTGACTTTCCCATGATGTTACACACAGAAGCAGTGTGTTTCTGGTGGGAATTAAAATACATCCACAGATGTATCTCTAATTAACTTAGATGTTGCCAATAAATCGGAAGCTTCCAAAGACAAGACATCATCATATGGGCTGTCCCAAATTGTTTAAAGGCATAGTAATCCTAGTGTGTGTAAACTTTTAACTTTGCAGAAAGTAATAAAAATGCTTTAAAAATTCTCTCTCTCATTATTCTGCATTTGGCAAATATAAATAATTTTGTTTCCTAATTGACCTAAAACAGGTAAGGTTTATTCTGATTACATGTCAGATAGTGAGGAAAAAACATGCACATGTGTCTTTTTATATAGTGTATGTAAACTTCTGGTTTCAACTGTAAGTCCAGGATTCCTATTATTGTCATGTATTACATCAGATGCGGCCAAAATTCCTATGATTGTCTTGTATTATTCATCAGATATTACCCAGATTACTATTATTGTTCTGTATTATTCAGATGTGGTGACAATACCTATCCCACTAGGAATCCTTGTCACATATCTGCTAAATAATAAAGTTAGTTTTGTTAGTCTGTATGGCAGGCCAAAGATTGGTTGCTTGTTATAATAATGTCCCAGCAAAATTCCCTTTCCTTCGGCTCAAGCCACATCCGAAGTGCAACACAATGGGGGACATGTATGAAAACTGTCTAGGTCTAAGACTTTCTTTGTTGCCCATAGCAACCAATCAGAGCTCTCCTTTAATTTTTTCAGAGCACTATATGAAAAGACAGGGGGCTCTGATTGGTTGCTATGGGCAACAAAGAACGTCTTAGACCCAGAAAGTTTTCATACATGTGGCCCAATGTTTATGCTCTCTATAATGTAACTACATTGTGAAAAACTCCAAAAAACAAATTACCAATTAAAAATCCCAAATTTGTACTAATAATGTTTCAACTACAATATAAACAATTAAAAAAATCAACACCCAAAAAGATACTAGACATCCTCCCAAACCATCTAGACTAGAGTATAAATATAAAGTACATATATGTCCCAGTACAAATAAATAGAAGTGAATACAGGGATATTAAATACAGAAAAGTAATATCATCAATGAATAGTAAATCAAAATGTATACTTAACCCTGTAGTAGTTAGACAGTGGTGAGGAACATGCCATCCCAATGCATTTTTCACTTATGCGCTTTCTCAAGGGGAGTAGATAGTGGAGTAAACATGCCCATATTAAATGCTAACATGTTTTGGTCCTTTGGGAGAGACGCATCTTTTGTACAGAGCCTATATCTATGGTGGAAAAAGTACAGTATTGGGGTAGGTTCATATTCTTTTTCTTTGGCAAGGATCTGTAGTTGATCTACATAAATTCATTGATACATTGAACAACAATAATTTGAACATCAAGCTTACCTTTCAATATGGAAGTACTGGAATGGATTTTCTTGATATACAATTTTGTGTTGGTAATGAGGGTTTTATTCATTCTGATCTTTTCAGTAAGGAAACATCCACCAATTCTTTACTCCATGCAAGCTCTCATCATCCATGTAATTTGATACAGAATATTCCAGTTGGTCAATTTTTGAGAATAAGGAGAATTTGTTCTACTATGCAGTTTTTTGAACAACGTATCCTCAATTAACTATTCAGAAGGCCCATAATAAGGCAAAGTCATCAGATAGAATGGAACTTTTCAAAACAAAGAAACAAGGTGAACCTGAAAATATGGTAAGATTCATAACTACATATAATTCTGGTTCTAATCATATCAGAAAATCATTGATGAAGTTTTGGGGTATTCTCCGAAGTGATGAGAACTTGTGTATATATCTATCTGAAGAACCAGCCATTATATTTAGGCGGTCAACAAACTTGAAAGATATATTGGTTAAAAGTCACCACAGAAGTAATTACATTGAATGTTTCAACACAAAAGGTTCAAAATGGGGGTGTAAACATTGTGGTGGTTGTGTGGCTTGCCCTAATGTTGTTCCAAAGGAGATTTTTGGGAATTCTGCAAAGAGGGAAGAATTTAAAATCCCCATACAATCAATTGCAATACCATTGGTGTGATATACTTTGCAACATGCCCTTGCAACCTGATTTATATAGGTTTAACGACATGGAAATTAAAACAAAGAGTACGAGAACATGTATTGGGCATCTCTTCTGTACGTGAGATCGATGATCGCACCTACCTCAAACCGATTCCAAGACATTTCAATTGTGATGAAAAAATGTTAAAAGTTTGGGGTATTAATCGAGTGCTTATTTCATCCAGAGGGGGTGATCGGAAGAGTATTTTAGCACAAAAAGAGACAAAGTGGATTTTTAAACTCAATACTATTTCTACAAATGGTCTCAATAAACTGAATTATGCCTCATTTCTTTGATCCATATTACTTAGGAATTTTTGGTTCTTTAAGTTTACTATTTTTATTACTTTTAGACATTCGTGTATTTATTTTGTGTTAGTAGGGATATGATTTAATCAGTTTTTGTTCTTTTCAGACCGTCTGTACAGCTATGGATCTTCCAGCCTTCCAAAAGGAATTGTCGTTATTGCTTGCCTTTTTGTATGCATATATATTATATGTATATATGTATATATGTATATATATATACATATGTATATATGTATATATATATATATTGTGGCCGGGCGATCTTGGGCGGTGCTGCCACTAGATGGCGTACGTCAGGGGACCTGGAAGAAACGTGCCACCGAGAGCATGGTCTCGGTGGGGGAAGCCAGGTGTTGTCGGTCAGCAACATTAGGTTGCTGACACTCATATGTAGTATGGCTGATGTCCAGCCATTATGAGTTGGCTTTCCCGGAACAGCTGCAGTTGGGTGGGTGGCTGTTCCCACGTTCCAGCACATGTTTTTGGCATGGTCCTGGAGGCCTATAAAAGCCTGCTGCTCCAGGCAATCGGGGGGCGTGGCCTGCTACCTGGCAGTGGTGCAGTAGTGGAGCTAGAGAGAGCTCTGGTCTCCGGAGGCTTGAGGAAAGCCACAAAGTATACAGTGAGAATACTGTGTGGTAGGCACAGACCCTGAGTAGAGAGGGACGGTTTATGTATATCTAGTGGCTAGACAGACGAGGATTTTATTTGTGTTATGTTTGTTTTGTATGCTTTTCTGTGGTAATAAAACTGGCTGAAGCCAGGATAAACTGAAGCCTGTGTCGGAGTGCCATTCCGCCTACAGAAGACGGCAATCCCAGAGCTGAATAACCCCAGGCCGAGCCAAGATGGCGGCTGAAATGTGAGTGGAGTCTTATAAATGGTGG
Source organism: Phyllomedusa bahiana (assembly GCA_025379985.1). NCBI lineage: Eukaryota > Metazoa > Chordata > Amphibia > Anura > Hylidae > Phyllomedusa > Phyllomedusa bahiana. The sequence goes on along the minus strand of JAODAL010012859.1, from coordinate 39,320 downwards.
AGGATGCCGTGGGCATAATTGGCATGACCTGGGCGTTTGGCACAGCGGGGTATGGGAAATTGTAAGGCAGGGAAAAAAATGCATAAATTTTCCCGAGGAAAACTTTTTAAAGGGGCCCAGTAGCCAAATTTTGGAACCGGTGCTTAAAAGGGGACTGTTTTTGTGAAAAAAAGGGCCTGTTTTGTGCAAGGGAAAATTTTTTTTGTTTGGCCTTGGGGGAAAACCCCTTTGGCCCAGCTAAAACATTTCCAATAAAAAGGGTCTGGGGCGGGCTGGACTGCCCCCAAATGCGGGAGGTTAAAAAAAAGGCTAAAGGCACAGCTAAAAGACTGAGAGGGGGGCTGGTTCCCCAAAAGGGGGGTTTGCCAAAGTTTTGGGGAGAGCCCGAGGGCTGTACAGAAGGCAATGGGGAAAGATGACTGCGAGGAAGATGTGGAGGTTTCCTTACAGCTTTTTTGAAACGGGGTGGGCGTAAGGGGAGGGTTCCTCCAAAACCCAGGGGGCAGATGCCCTTTGGTCCCCTATTTGCGGGGCAAAACCCCAAAAGGGTGTTTATTTGGGGTTTTAAGCCCTGCAGGACAGTGGGAAATACTCCAAATTAAAAGAGGGAGATTTGGAGTTTTCTGGGGTTTAACAAAGGACTGTTGATGTCCGGGGGGATACAAAAGCCAAAAAGGGGTGGGAAAATTTGTTGCTAGGGAAAACCCAACCTGGGGGGACGGGTCGGAGTGGATGCCCCTTTGCCCGGGGGAAGGCCGTTTTTTGTCCATGAGAAGGGTCCCTTTGGGAAAAATTTGAAGTTGAAATGGGACCTGTGTCCTGCGGTTTCCGTGGGCAACCGCCTTCCTTAGCAGGAGCCTGTTACCACCAATCACCAGAGGGAGCCTGCTACCACTGTCCAGCAGAGGGAGCCATGTTGGAGATGCCAGAGTGGAGAGATGTGCCCCTGACTGCCCTCTCAGGAGGAGGCCGGAGAGGTCGCAGCGGCAAGCCCTGGAGCTCCAGGTGAATGGAGCCCCGTGCCAGGCTGATATGGACAGTCAGCAGCAGAGATCCAGACTGCACCTAGACCGCATACCTGGTGTGGAGACCCGTCATGGACCTGGTAAGACTGCTCCAGTGGGGTGTATTGCTGGTGACACCTGTGTTGGGACTGCCAGGCATGGGTTGTGTGACAATCAGGGTGGACCCTGCAGAGGCCCAGACATGATGCCTGAGCAGGGAAAGAGTGCGGAGAACAGCAGGACTCTGAACTGTGGACTTAGTGTCTCCCATGCTGCAATACTTGTGGAGAATGATGACTCTCTTACCTCTTGCAGTATACATAATATGCTTATGGAATAGGCTAACAATGAGGAAAATGCATCTGTGATTAATAGCTATGTGTCACAGCCAGGGGCATAACTAGAGAAGCTGGGGCCCCAAAGCAAACTTTTGGATGGGGCCCCTTACCCCCCCCCCCCTCGCCACCTCCCTGACCACGACCATGTACCAGGACATGCTGTTAGATAATGTAGATAATACAAGGGGTAAATACCTCACCCTACATATCACCATCATACTGCTATCAAACAAATCCACTATACCAAAACCAACATTACCAATAACACTACTACATATGGACCTGATTATACCGCCAGAACACAACCACAAATTGCCACCACATAGGGACTGAATAATGCCCCTACACTTTTACTGATCAGTACACAAAGACCAACAGTACCGCCATATGTGACCATATAGTGGTAGACACCCGTGTACACAGGCTCTGCAGACTGTATATTTAACCACCATACAGTGCCCATATAGTGGTAGAGACCAGTGAACAAGCCTTGAACATATGGTTAAAACAGTAAGTTACACTTGTGACTCAAGGTGACGCTCTCTGCCCGTCGTTGATTTTCCCCTTTTGTTCTCACCCCGCCGGCCTTCATGATGCCCTCCCCCGCCACTTGTCCCTGAGATTTAGACACAAATATTTAGAATCTTTTTTTCCCAGCACCTCCCCCCCTGGCTATAGGGGGCCCTTTTGGCAGGCGGTTTTAAATAGGTTATAGGGGCCCCAAATGGAAAGGTTTAGGTAGCCAATAAGTCCCCCTATGGGAGGCGGGTTTTGGGGTAGCTAAGGGGCATACGGGTAACAGGGGTTAGGTGGGCTTAGGGGCTATAGGTAGGGTTTAGGCAGCTAAAGGACCCCAATAAGTGCAGGGGGCTATAGGGCATTAGGCAGACAGGCTTACGGTAGCTATAGGCTATTCGGCAGGCAGATTTGGAGCATATAGGCAGCCTTTAGGGGGCAATAGGCGCCTGGGGGGGGTTAAAAAAGGGAGCCCGGGGGGGTAAGGCGGTTAGGGGTTTACAGGAAGGGTTAGGGGGTACGGGAGGCTTAGGGGGTGTACAGGGAGGCTAGGGGTATACAGGGGTTTAAGGGGAGGCAGGCAGGCTGGGGGTGATAGCGAGGTAGGGGGGGTTATAGGTAGCCCCAGGGGGGTGTATAGGCAGGCCGGCTAGGGGCGGGGATAGGCAGGGAGGGTAGGGGGTTATAGGAGCCCCTAGGGGGGGTGTATAGCAGGAGGCTAGGGGGCCGTAAAAGGCAGGGGCTAGGGGGGGTATAGGCAGGCGGCGGGGGGGTGTATAGGGAGGCAGGTAGGGGGCGTATAGGCAGGCAGGCTAGGGGGGGTATAGGTGCCCCAGGGGGGTGATGGAGGGGCAGGGGGTTTTGGGGCCCTAGGGGGCTGTATAGGCAGGCAGGGTAGGGGTGAAAAAGGGGGCCCGGCTAGGGGTGTATAGGAGCCCCAGGGGTGTATGGCAGGGAGGCTAGGGGGGGGGTTTTAAAGGGAGCAGGGTGGGGGGGTTTTGGAGCCCTAGGGGGGTGTATAGGGAGGCAGGCTAGGGGGTGTATAGGGAGGGAGGCTAGGGCTGTAAAACAGGCAGGCAGGGGCGTAATAGGCAGGCAGGTAGGGGTGTATAGGTAGCCCCAGGGGGCGTTTGGCAGGGAGGGTAGGGGGGGGTATAGGCATTTTGGGGGGGTTAGGGAGGCTAGGGGCAGGTAAAGTAAGAAACAGTTTACTCACCTCGGTCCAGCCCCCCCCGAAGCGCCGCCTGCGCTCTCTGCGCCTCGGGGGGGGGCCCCCAGCGGCCCCATGTGACCACGAGGGCAGGGGGAAACAGCAGGGCGAGCGAGCGTCGCTCCGTTCTGCTAGCTCCCGGGCCCCGCTGCCTCTGAACGCTCGGGCCCGGGGGGCCCGGGGTTTTAGAGGGATATGGGCCCGGGGGCCCCCCAGCTTCCGCCCGCCGCAGTGAACTGCGGGGGCACAGGACGGGATTACCGGGGTAGGGACCGGTGGCTGCCCCGGGGCCCCCCAACGCGGGGCCCCTAGCCAAATGTACCCTTCTACCCTACAAAACCCCCCATTAGCCCGGTCCAGCGAGCAGGGGGGGTAAACTGGGTTGCAAAAATTGCCCCAGTTATTTCCCCTGTGTGAACAAGCACTAGAGGGGTGAATTACTGCAATAAGGAGAGCAGCCCAAGTAGCAAGGTGATGTTGCCCGGGATTTTATAGCCAAGTTTTTTTCTGATCCTTTGGGCCCATGAGATTTTGCATTTCTAATGGAAACTCGCAAAGGTGTTGCCCAAAGGAGGAGGCAACCCGAATGTGAGTGCTCTGTGCGTATATGAGGAGACTAGGGGTGTGAATTTTTGGTTATTTCCATGAGAAACACAAAATCTGCGAACAGTCTCTATTCAGTGTGGGAATGGACACGGCAATGTGTCAGTGCTTCAGTGTAAGGATGATGCTGATTATGCAGATGGAAACAGGCCCGAACTGCCCATAGGGCAAACCGGCATTTGCCCGGCGGGCCGCTGGGGTCCGGGCTGCAGGGCCGGCTCGGATCGCCTGCCGAGGAGGACAGTGTTCCCCCCCCCCGGCGGGCCCCGAGTCCCGGGGCCGGTCTGTGGCGCGCTACAGGAGCCACAATGGTCGCATCAGCGACCGGACCCCTGTGGCAGGGGATCGACAGGCCCCCCTCGCCACACGGCTGCACGGCCGGGTCACAGACCCAGCCATGCAGCCATCACGGCCACCGCCTGCACCGCACGGTGCAAGCAGCGGCCGAGGCTGAACAGCTGGGATCTACTGATCCCGTCTGTTCAGCTCCCAGGAGGCTGCGGGGCAGGCGTGCGATGTGATGACGTCATCGCGCACCCGCTCCGTGGCCTCCACTCGGGTGAGAGCGGCCACTCCGGAGCAGGTGAAGAGGAGGGGACAGCGGGTGAGTATTATTTTTTTATTTTTTTTAAACTACTTACTGTCCCTGGCTGCCTATAATACCCTGCCCTGGCTATATGATGCCCTGCCCTGGCTACCTATACCCTGCCCTGGCTACTGATGCCCTGCCCTGGCTACCTATACCCTGCCCTGGCTATATGATGCCCTGCCCTGGCTACCTATACCCTGCCCTGGCTATATGATGCCCTGCCCTGGCTACCTATACCCTGCCCTGGCTATATGATGCCCTGCCCTGGCTATATGATGCCCTGCCCTGGCTACCTATACCCTGCCCTGGCTATATGATGCCCTGCCCTGGCTACCTATACCCTGCCCTGGCTATATGATGCCCTGCCCTGGCTACCTATGCCCTGCCCTGGCTACCTATACCCTGCCCTGGCTACCTATACCCTGCCTGGCTATATGATACCCTGCCTGGCTATATGATACCCTGCCCTGGCTACCTATACCCTGCCCTGGCTATATGATGCCCTGCCCTTGCTACCTATACCCTGCCCTGGCTATATGATGCCCTGCCCTGGCTACCTATACCCTGCCCTGGCTATATGATGCCCTGCCCTGGCTACCTATACCCTGCCCTGGCTATATGATGCCCTGCCCTGGCTACCTATACCCTGCCCTGGCTATATGATTCCCTGCCCTGGCTACCTATACCCTGCCTGGCTATATGATGCCCTGCCCTGGCTACCTATACCCTGCCCTGGCTACATGATGCCCTGCCCTGGCTACCTATACCCTGCCCTGGCTGCCTATACACTGCCCTGGCTGCCTATACCCTGCCCTGGCTTCCTATACACTGCCCTGGCTGCCTATATACTGCCCCTGCCTGCCTGTATACTGTCCCTGCCTACCTATATACTGGCCCTGCCTGCCTGCATACTGTCCCTGCCTGCCTGCATACTGGCCCTGCCTACCTACATACTGGCCCTGCCTACCTACATACTGGCCCTGCCTGCCTAATGGGGGTCTACCTATTTACATGCCACTTATTTTTTAATTTCTAATTTTTAGGATCTAACATACCGTTTGGGGAATTGATAGGAAAATGCTGGAAAAGAGAGGAGTCTAAGATGTATTTGTGGTAAATTCTATAGGGACGAGTAGTGACCACTAGAAGAGGACACTGCATGCTGTACCGGACAGAGAAAGAAATGGAAGGGAACAACTCATCAGGGAAGACATCATGGAGGTTTGTGCCAGAAGGAGAAGAAAAGGAGAAGAGAACAACTCCCATCATGATGACGTCTCCTGTGAGTCCCTGCTGCCAGGGGTCATTTTACTTCTGTGTTGAGTCAATGCTGTATTCATGTGATGGTGACCTGACTACTGGTGATGTGATTGGTGGGGTTGGAGGTTATGCTGGTGCTTATGTAGTGTCAGTGTGGGCTTGTCCCGGATTGTAAAGCAAGTGCACTCCTGACTCTGTGATGAGGGGTTGGTTTCTCTGCACCACTGTTTCTTTCTTCCTTGCTTGTGTGTAGGCTGCTTTCACACGGAGCGGTTTTGGTGCATTTTTTTATGCGTTTTTTTTGTGCAGAAATGTACAGCATTAACTGCTCTGCCTTTCTGCACAAAAACTCACCAAAAACACATCAAATAATCATCAATAACGCTCCGTGTGAAAGCACCATTATAGTGTAGTTTATTTTAGAAAGTGACGAGGTGCGAGAACAAGGGACATTTTGTAAGCGGATAGTGTATGTGGGCTGCTGGGGGCTTAGTGCCAGGGCTGATTTTTATTCCCAGTCCGGCTCTGGATGGGCATGATGGAAAAACTTGTGCAAAGATAATGTGTACTGAGGCAGATTCTATGTGCAGCCCTGAGCAGTGGATCTGTGATGGAAATCCAGAGTGTGACACTATAGAGGGTGAAGAGGAAAGTCGTGCTGTGACTTGTAGTCCCCCTGTAAGGAAATTTTCCAGTGTCTGCTGTATTTCCAGTAGCTTTTACTGCAGTGGTCCCATAGACTACAGTGACTGTAGGAATGGAAAATGTGACACGCTAGACCCAGAAAAGAAGAGGGTTTGCTCAGGCGCTAGTGAGGGGCAGATCAGTGTGTTTGAACCCCCAGATGGTAAGGAAGTTCTTGCTTTTGAGACGGTTGATAATTTTTCCCTAAAAGTTATGGAGGACAATGTTACCAGTATCACAGAGGTGGTAGGTCCGGTGGTTTATGGTGACCTACAGGTGGGTGCTAGTAGCAGATATCTGCTGTCCCTACTGTTAAAAATGTCTGTCATTGTGAAATGGATGGTGTGCAAGATAAAGGAGTGACCCTGATAGAGGTTGAGTGTTCTCCCTTAGAGACGGCTACAGGGGATGTGCAGGAAACATCGCCACACATTGCTGCAGGTCTGCTGCTAAACAGAGCCAGTAAACGGAGGTGTGAACAGGGGAATGTGTTCTCTGATGCTGGTGAGGTGGTCAGTGAAGACCAGAAGACTCATGACAATGAGACCCAAACTTCTCTTTATAATCCTAAAGACAAAGAAGTAGCAGGTTGGGGCTCAGGTGCGCCCAAGAGGCCATGGTGTATAGCGAATCTGAGAGGTTTGTTGTGCTTATAGCTTCCTGTGAAGCTAGTGAGGTTGTTGGGACCACCCAAGGGTCTTTTGCTTATGAAAGACCCAAAATAGAGAGGACACTGCCCTGTGGACACCAGGACAAGGTAGTCTGTGTGTGGGAGAAAGCTACAAATTATGATAACACTGGTACTGGGGTTGTCAGCAGTAGCTCTGTGAAGGTCAGCATGCAGGCTGAAGATGGTGACTTCAATGTTCCAGAGCAGGTATGCATGGAGCCACCTATGAAAAGTGGCTATGACTTCATTTTTGCCCATTGTAGGGTAAGTGCATGGGATGATCTGTATGTAAGCGGTTGTCTCCGCCCCTGAAAGTGTAGAGAAGACGTTGGCCCTGTGTAGGAGCTTTGACCTTGGAGGAAGGGTTGTACAGGGTGATCAAGGTCTACGGCCTTTATCAATGGGGGAGGATATGTTGCCGGGCGACCTTAGGCGGTCGCATGGTGCTGCCACTAGATGGCGTACGTCAGGGGACCTGGAAGAAACGTGCCACCGAGAGCATGGTCTCGGTGGGGGAAGCCAGGTGTTGTCGGTCAGCAACATTAGGTTGCTGACACTCATATGTAGTATGGCTGATGTCCAGCCATTATAGGGTGGCTTTCCCAGAACAGCTGCAGTTGGGTGGGTGGCTGTTCCCACGTTCCCATGTTCCAGCACATGTTTTTGGCATGGTCCTGGAGGCCTACAAAAGCCTGCTGCTCCAGGCAATCGGGGGGCATGGCCTACTACCTGACAGTGGAGCTAGAGAGAGCTCTGGCCCCCCGGAGGCTTGAGGAAAGCCACAAAGTATATGGTGAGAATACTGTGTGGTAGGCACAGACCCTGAGTAGAGAGGGACGGTTTATGTATATGTAGGGGCTAGACGGCCGAGGATTTTATTTGTGTTATGATTGTTTTGTATGCTTTTCTGTGGTAATAAAACTGTCTGAAGCCAGGATAAACTGAAGCCTGTGTCGGAGTGCCATTCCGCCTACAGAAGACAGCAACCCAGAGCTGAATAACCCCAGGCCAAGCCAAGATGCGCTGAAATGTGACTGGAGTCTTACAATTAAATATATTGTGTATAATATATGTATATATATATACATATAATATATATATGTATATAATATACATATATATATTATATGTATATATATATACATATATATATACATTTTTTTTTCCATATGCACTTTATATTTATACTGAGTAGAGACAATTACATTTGTATATTATTGATATTGCACTATGCACTTTATATACGTTTATACATGTATGTTTATGCGTTTATATAATCATGTTAATAATAATCACAATGTAATTTGTATATACTTTATATATTTATGTATTTATGTGTGTTTTTCACTTCAAGCATATGTACTTTTTATTATATGTATCCTTATATTTTTTTATATATGTTGAATATGCCAGTATTTACAGTTGTCCCATTAAATTTATATCTTTATATATTGTGGTGTGTTCACTTTTTTCATTGTGTGTGCACTTATTCCTTTAATCCCTAAAGAAGCATTTATGCTATATATCATACATGAAAAAACTTTGAGACTCTCGGTTCACATATTTTGATCAAAAGATGTTTAAGCTGCCCACGACTTTCAACGTGATCTCAAAATCGGGCAGTCCTACACTATCTTTACCTCTCAATAGAGCCAATTCACGGCCTCTCACTGGGTCAACCGACCTCCATTATACAGAGAGAAAAAAATAAGAAAACACACCAAACTTGCAAGCTGCACTTCTTTTGACAGCCTGTGAGAGTGGGCGGGTGCAGAAACACAAAATGACAGTGGTGTGCGTGTGTACATGTATATATAAATATGTGTGCCGCAGCCCTGCCAGTGGCACCCAGGTTTGCATACGTTTTTTCAGAAAGTCTGGTGTGTTTTCTTATTTTTTTCTCTCTCTATAAATGGAGGTCGGTTGACCCAGTGAGAGGCCGTGAATTGGCTCTATTGAGAGGTAAGGATAGTGTAGGACTGCCCGATTTTGAGATCACGTTGAAAGTCGTGGGCAGCTTAAACATCTTTTGATCAAAATATGTGAACCGAGAGTCTCAAAGTTTTTTCACTTATTCCTTTAATTCACATCACTGTCACCACAGTGATGTGAATATTTATTATTCATCTTCTGGTGTTCTCAATGCATTGTAGCACCATGATACCGTTGGTTGGATCGCAGGGCTATGCCTGTGGAACACAATGCGCTCCGCTGGCATATCTGCATCCACTTCCGGTTTTCAGGCTTTATCCATGACATATTTCCGGTTTGTGGAACCCATATGCGTTCCACATACGTATAGGTTCTTTCCATTGAATGTAAGACATATATTTAGTATTTTTGGTAGCTGTGGTGCTTCCTGGCTGTTCACTCTTTTCTGTTTTGGTTTCTAATTAGGTATTTTGTCTATGTATTTATTATTTATAGGGCTCTTTGTATTACATTCCCCTGTAGTCATTTGTATTGGTTGTTACAGCTATCAATCAGTGATCTTGCTGTCCATTGGTTGGATTATTTGTCAATCTACTGTATGTTTGCCACATGTGATGGGTCATTCTTTCATTTAAATTTGGGTATGTTTACTCCACTAACTACTCCACTTGCGAAAGCGCCTAAGCGAAAGGTGCGTTGGGGTGGCACGCTCATCACCACCGTCTGACTACTACAGGGTTAAGTATACAGTCGTGGCCAAAAGTTTTGAGAATGATACAAATGTTAATTTTTACAAAGTCTACTGCATCAGGTTTTATAATGGCAATTCGCATATACTCCAGAATGTTATAAAGAGTGATCAGCTTAACAGCAATTAATTGCAAAGTCAATAGTTGCCTAGAAAATGAACTTTTTCCTCCAAAACACATTTCAACTTCATTGCAGGCCTGCCTTAAAAGGACCAGCTAACATCGTTTCAGTGATTGCTCCATTAACACAGGTGTGGGTGTTGATGAGGACAGGGCTGGAGATCAATCTGTCATGATTAAGTAAGACTCACACCACTGGACACTTTAAAAGGAGGCTGGTGCTTGGCATCATTGTTTCTCTTCTGTTAACCATGGTCATCTTTAAAGAAACACGCGCAGTCATCATTGCACTGCACAAAACTGGCCTAACAGGGAAGAGTATCGCAGCTAGAAAGATTGCACCTCAGTCAACAATCTATCGCATCATCAAGGAATTCAAGGAGAGAGGTTCCATTGTTGCCAAAAAGGCTCCAGGGCGCCCAAGAAAGACCAGCAAGCGCCAGGACCGTCTCTTAAAAGTGTTTCAGCTTCGGAATCGGGTTACCAGCAGTGCAGAGCTTGCTCAGCAATGGCAGCAGGCAGGTGTGAGTGCATCTGCACGCACTGTGAGGCGGAGACTCATGGAGCAAGGCCTGGTGTCAAGTAGGGCAGCAAAGAAGCCACTTCTCTCCAGAAAAAACATCAGAGACAGACTGATATTCTGCCAAAGGTACAGGGGTGGACTGCTGAGGACTGGGGTTTAAAGTCATTTTCTCTGATGAATCCCCTTTCCGAATGTTTGGAACATCTGGAAAACAGCTTGTTCGGAGATACCACCAGTCTTGTCTCATGCCAACTGTAAAGCATCCAGAAACCATTCATGTGTTGGGTTGCTTCTCAGCCAAGGGAATCGGCTCTAACAGTCTTGCCTAAAAACACATCCATGAATAAAGAATGGTACCAGAATGTCCTCCAAGAGCAACTTCTCCCAACCGTCCAAGAGCAGTTTGGTAATCAACAATGCCTTTTCCAGCATGATGGAGCACCTTGCCATAAAGCAAAGGTGATAACTAAATGGCTCAGGGAACAAAAACATAGAGATTTTGGGTCCATGGCCTGGAAACTCCCAGATCTTGATCCCATTGAGAACTTGTGGTCAATCATAAAGAGACGGGTGGACAAACAAAAACCAACAAATTGTGACAAAATGCAAGCATTGATTGTGCAAGAATGGACTGCTATCAGTCAGGATTTGGTCCAGAAGTTGATTGAGAGCATGCCAGGGAGAATTACAGAGGTCCTCAAAAAAAAAGGGTCAACACTGCAAATATTGACTTGCTGCATTAACTCATTCTAATGTCAATAAAAGCTTTTGTTAATCATAATATATTGCATTTGTATTTCTGTATGTGATAAAAACATCTGACAAACACACATAAAAACCAGAGGCAACAGATCATGTGAAAATATAATATTTGTGTCATTCTCAAAACTTTTGGCCATGACTGTACATTTTGATTTACTATTCATTGATATTACTTTTCTGTATTTAATATCCCTGTATTTACTTCTATTTATTTGTACTTGGACATATATGTACTTTATATTTAAAACTCTAGTCTAGAGGGTTTTTGGGGGGGGATGTCTAGTATCTTTTTGGGTGTTTGATTTTTTAATTGTTTATATTGTAGTTTAAACATTATTAATATTAATTTTTAATTTTTAATTGGTGTTTTGTTTTTTGGAGTTTTTCACAATGTAGTTACAGTATAGAGAGCAAAAAATTGGGCCCACATTATAAAATTTTCTTGGTCTGTTTTCTTTTTTCCCAATTGAACAATCGGGCCCCCCCTTTTTCAGAGTTTTTGTCTTGATTTTTCCCCCTTTTTGGGCAATTTTGATTTAGTTTTTTAAATTTTGTGATTACATTGTGGTCCATGCCATTTCTTGTGATATACTTTGTCTGTCAAATTAGGTTTAGCTTGTTTCTTTTTTGACACCCTATTCGTCTGTTCCCCAGCACATGCTAACATGTCAAATAAAAAAAATTGCTGCAGCCTGTGAATACTGCTATAATTAATTTTCTGAAAAAAAAACCTATGCCAATTCCTTTAAGTTTTGTTCAACAACACTTGCAGTAATGCAAGCTGTAATGCAAAAAGACAATTTGTTTCAGAGGGAAGCACTCAAAGAGCAATTCCAGTCTTTCTGCTGTCTGAGCTGAGGTTGAGATAGGATCCCTCTCCTCCACATACTGAAAAAGGAAAATTGCAAAGCTTTTCAACAATGGTCTTTCCTTTGACATTGTATGTTAAGTTTGGTTTCAAGAGAAAGTCGATACTGACCCAAACCCAAATTATCATAAACAATTGTAAAATATTATTATGTTTGGGAGGCTAGACGCCTCTCTACAGTGCAGTGCGGTACTAAATGTCCTATACTGCTCTTTACATGTGCCAGAATGAGCATCTGCTTTAGCACCAGGTGAGTGCCTTATTTTCTTTGCATCTAGTACATTTTTTTATAAAAATATTTTAAAAACCCCAAAGAATCCTGTCCCAAATAGAAAGTGCTTCCCAGCTTCCAGTAGCTCCTTCTCATGTTATGTGTCACGACTTGATTTATCTGTATTAGCTATTAATTTAGTTTTCTTTAATCCTCATTTTGCCTTTTGTTGTGGGACATTTTGGGGATCTGGACCCAATTATCAGTTCTCCTTAGAGATATGGTTTCAACATAGAATGGTCGTACCAAAATCAATTAATCTTGTATGTTGAGGGACTACTGTATTTATTTGCCCACATACTGTCCCTCTGCAGGGAAAGTTGCTGTTGGTTGATTTCACCTCTGTAGGCCCCCTAAATCCAAAAACAAAATTTTTTATTTCTAGTAAAAAAAAATGTTTTGAAGTTTTTGTGTCATTTGTTTATGATAGAGATTGCTTCATATTAAACAGTACATTGAACTAGCTTTATCGGAGGACAAAGCACAATGATGCAGAAGCACTGCTAGCTGTGCTTATAAAAAACGGGGTGCTTTTGTTTTTTACTCATTCAAACATACTTTTACTGAAATTTTCCCCCATTTCTCCTTGATATTAATGCATTTCATTAATGTGTTAACATTTTAAATTACAGCCAATAAAAACTACTCGGGGGGTGCACAGCGATAAGTTTGAAAAATTTAATTCCCTTATTTTTTCCATCCATCCAAAGAAAATCCGATTGCATATTGTATATCATTACATAATTCATATATATATATGAGATGTTGGCATTTTGCTACTAAGCTCCATCTGTCATTGTTTAATTATCAATTTCTATGAATTACTCTTCCCGTGAATGGATTTTAATTAAAACTGTGCAATCTAGACACTTATACACAATTGCTTAATAGATTTTTGAATACTTATAAGCAATATATTTAGCAATTTTCAGGGTTATGGCTATGAGAAGCTGGGCTGCATTAAGAGTTTTGATATGCCTATGGCTTTCAAATCTGGCAGATTAAAGATGAGTTAAGTTAGGACTTTGCTTTGCATAAATTATAGACACTATTGTTCACTGGCAGTCCTGACCTTTGGGACCATGTGTAATTATTATTGCAGAGGCAGTCAATGGAAAAATTAGTGTTTCTCTTTTCAGAACTTCAGTCTTTGAGTTCTTGTTAGGATTTTGCCACGTTCATCAATGGCAAATTTAAAAAATATGGCACTGTGAGTTATTACCCAAAACTAAATATTTATTTTGACTACAATATTTATTAAAATTACAATAAGTCAAATGCATGCAATGAAATTCATTCCAACCCTGTTTATTCAATCAATATTTTGCATTATTCTCTGCTAAATTATCTCATAACTTTTAGTTATTCCAGTCTGATAGTTTTCCAATATAATATCATTAGAATTTCATGCTCATCCCTGCTCCTTCTATTCTTAACACAATTTGAAGAACTGTCTAAAACTTGGCTATGGACTTTGAAGAAGGGGTAATATAAAATTCTATATTTAAAGTGAAACAAATTATTTTGCAGAATTGGATTTTTAGCAGCTAAAGGGGTTTCACATCTCAGATATTTATGATAAATCAGCAAAATATGCCAGAATTGTGTGTTTGGTGCTGGTCCAACCTCTGGAACTTACCCCAATTTTGAGAATGGGCTTTTGGAAGTCTCTGTGTAGAACAAACAGAAGGTCACACTTAAGCGGTACTCTGTTTTACGGAAGCATGACCTCATCTCCACTATGAAAAGAGACTTTTGGAGGCCCATTCTCGAAATAGGTGTAGGTCGCATTTATGGCATATGTCATCAATATTCCATAATGTCATGGGTGGGCCCGCGACCCCCGTCCCGGGTCGCGGGCACACCCGTGGTCGCCGAACGAGCGGCACCGCCGCCCGCATGTCGGGCGGTGGGCGCGCTCACCCGGCCGGCCCGGCTCCTCTCTACTTACCCGGCTGCGCTCCTGTTACGGTCTCAGCCTCCCGGTGCACGCGTCCCCGATATCTAAGGCGCGCGCGCGCCGGCACTGCGAGATTTAAAGGGCCAGTGCACCGGTAATTGGCTATTGCCGATCACTCCCCTTTATTTAAGCCTGCCCTTCCTGGGGCGTTTCCCCGGGATTTTTAGTGCCATTTCGCCTATAAAAGGGGTTAAAAAGCCTTTTCTGATTCCCGTGTCCGTACCATTATTTCCTTCCCCCACCCGCCCCCCGCCATCCTTGCCGCCGGGCCCGGGACCTTTCTCCTGTCCCCATACGGCCTGCCTGAATTCTGCCCCACGCAAAAAACCGGGTTTGCCACGCAAGCAAGTCACTCGGGGTTAATGCCGGTGACCCCCCCGCAGAAAGTCCATCCCGCTTTGCGGGGGGTCGGGTAAAAACCCGGGACCTACTTAATTCCGTTTCCTGCGTGGCTTTACCCCATCGCTTGCGGGGCCCTGGGGATCCAACCCCCTTTCGTCCGGGACATAACCATAAATGTATGCGATGGGAAAACCCCTTTAAAGAATACAAAAACCATCAGACCCGACTCCCATGGCAAACGGGCATTTGCCCGCTGGGCCGCTGGGGTCCGGGCCGCAGCGCCGACTCGGATCGCCTGCAGAGGGGGCTGGTGTTTCCCTCCCTAGCGGGCCCCGATTGCCAGCACAGCTAAAGGGGCAGCAATGGTCGCATCTGCGACCGGACCCCTGTGCCAGGGGGCCAATAGGCCCCCCTCACCACAAGGCTGCACGGCCGGGTCACCGACCCAGCCATGCAGCCATCACGGCCGCCACCTGCACCGCTCGGTGCAAGCAGCGGCTGAGGCAGAACAGCCGAGATCCTCTGATCCCAGCCATTCAGCCCCCAGGAGGCCGCCGAGCAGGCGCGCGATGTGATGACGTCATTGCGCGCCTGCTCCCATGGCCCGCACTCTGCTGCGAGCAGCCGCCGGCTCCGGACCAGAATAAGAGAGAAGAGGAGGGGGAAGGAGGAAACCAGGTATTATTATAATTATTTTTTTTAACTAATTACTAGCCCTATCTGCCTACAAACTAGCCCTATCTGCCTACAAACTAGCCCTGCCTGCCTACAAACTAGCCCTGCCTACAAACTAACCCTGCCTGCCTACAAACTAGCCCTGTCTACCTACAAACTAGCCGTCTGCCTACAAACTAACCCTGCCTCCCTACAAACTAGCCCTGCCATAAACTAGCCCTGCCTGCCTACAAACTAGCCCTGCCTACCTACAAACTAGCCCTGCCTACCTACAAACTAGCCCTGCCTGCCTACAAACTAGCCCTGCCTGCCTACAAACTAGCCCTGCCTGCCTACAAACTAGCCCTGCCTGCCTACAAACTAGCCCTGCCTGCCTACAAACTAGCCCTGCCTACCTACAAACTAGCCGTCTGCCTACAAACTAGCCCTGTCTGCCTACAAACTAGCCCTGCCTGCCTAAAAACTAGCCCAGCTTGCCTAAGAACTAACCTTATCTGCCTAAGAACTGGCCCTGCCTGCCTAATTACTAGCCCTACCTGCCTAAGAACTGGCCCTGCCTGCCTAATTACTAGCCCTGCCTGCCTGGGTAAATACTGGCCCTGCCTGGCTAATTACCTGGGACAGCCCCAGCTACCTGCTTTAGGAGGCCTATATACTTACCTGCCTAATAGGGGGGCTTGAATACCTACCTAATGGGGGTCTACCTATTTACATGCCACTTATATGACTTTTTTCATTTCTAATTTTTAATATCTAACATACACTGTTTGGGGTACAATTACTGTGTAGGGCACCAAAATGGGCACTATTACTATTTAGGGCTCTATGGATGGGGAGTTTGTACAGACTTGGGAATTGATAGGAAAAGTGCTGGAAAAGAGAGGAGTCTAAGATGTATTTGTGGTTAATTCTACAGGGACGAGTAGTGACCGGGAGAGGAAGACATTGCAAGCTGTACTGGACGGAGAAAAAATGGAAAGGAACGACTCATCAGGGAAGACATCATGGAGGTTTGGGCAGATGGAGAAGAAAAGGAGAAGAAGTTAACTCCCATCAGAGATGACGTCTCCTGTGAATCCCTGCTGTCAGGGGTAATTTTACTTCTATGTTGAATCAGTGCTGTATTCATGTGATGGTGACCTGACTACTGGAGATCTGCTTGGTGGGGTTGTAGGTTATGTTGGTGCTTATGTGATTGTAAAGCAAATGCGCACCTGACTCTGTGATTAGGGTTTCTCTGCACCACTTTCTCTTTCTTGCTTGTGTTTCGGGTGCTCTCACACAGAGCGATTTTAGTGCATTTTTTGATACGTGTTTTTTTTTGCAGATATGTTCAGCATTAACTGCTCTGCCTTTCTGCACAAAAACGCACCAAAAACACCTCAAAAACGCACCAAAAATGCTCTGTGTGAAAGCAGCTTTATAGTGTAGTTTGTTTTAGAAAGTGGCGATGTGCGAGAACCAGGGAAATTTTTTTTTTTTTTTAAGCAGATATTGTATGTGGGCTGGTGGGGGGCTTTGTGCCAGGGCTGATTTTTATTCCCAGTCCGGCCCTGATATCCATCATAATTACTTCCTAAGTTTGGAGAGGGTCCATCAGGTAGTACACAGTGCCACTTACTGTCATCTCCATTCTTTGAATGGACTAACTTTGGGACTGTTGCAAGGTGCTGATGGGGACTAAGGAGACAGCAGATGCCCTTAAAGCCTGAATTAGTGTGGTTGTTGAAGTCGTCTGCAGTTTGAAATAAGGTTCCTCTAATTAAATCTCATGGCATTCACAATAGTCAATATCTCCTGCAAGACTGTTAGGGAATTGAGATTGCTGAAGTTTCCCAGAGAATCTGCCATATGTCTATCTGCAGTATTTTATGGAAGTCTACAGTTTCTAAAGAAAAAACAAGCTGGTGTTTGGCAGCTAATAACTGTCAGGGTCAGGAAAAGGGATTTAAATTCTTACCCTTCTTATTTCATTATAACCATCTATTTCATATTTGTCCAATAACTACTGATTTTATTCCAGTGTATGATTGGGGGGAAGGATGAGTTCATCAAATACCAGAAAATGGAAGTCATTCTTCGATAATTATTTATTATTGTTTTCATGTTTTATCTGGTTTGTACTTTAAGGTTATGACATATGTCTTTTATTTTCTGTGATTCGACAGAGTTTGCTAATCTGCAATGCAGATTATTCAGCTTTGAAAACACTTGTACTTGGGATACAAGTCTTGACAGATGCTGAGGGCAATTTAGTACAATCTTTTGCTACAGATTTCTGGTTTGCTATGTTCCCTGATGTCATGTAGCAGATATGGATCCCAGATGATTATTAATTCATGTATTATGAGAAATGGTACATGACATGTCAAGGGACTAAGGTCCCTAAGTAAGTGCATGAAATGCTCAGATAGCTAGAGCGCTTAATGATAGATGTAGTATGACTTCAGTAGACCTATATTCATGAAGGAGATTTTTCCAGAGTGCAGAAGCTATGAGGTATTTTATGGCCCACTGTCAATTAACTAGAAAGCAGGGGTTTTGACTTAAATAAATTAAAAGGTCCCACAGCCTGCATATATCTATTACAAATGCAGATCTAATTATTTATATACTGTAGTATTTTTAGGATTTTTTGAAAACAAAAATATTATGAGACTAACAAATTACTTGGTGGAGACCTTAACACCTTATTATCTTTCCACTAAGGAACTTTTAATGGTCCTTCCAGACAGCCCAGACACCAAAACCCAGACTACCAGAACATCTAACTACTACTATCTATATCTGACACTTTGAAGCTGTGTTATCTAGTTCATAAATATATGCAAAACTCTTATGCGCAAGGCTCACGGTCAAGGATCAACTATATTTTACAGAGATGACCTTTGTTTTGAAGGGTAAGACCTGCACATATAAAGGACTGTAACCTAACTTGAAGCTTTACCAAACGTAAACAAGCACTTTCCAACATTCTTAGGGGCCGTTTACATGGCAGTGGACAAATAAGGCCGGTATTTGTCCGGTTTTGCGGCCGTCCCAACGGCCGCGGGGGGGACGGCTTTTCTCCGCGATGAGCGGAGAACAGCCCTCCCCCCTCCCAGGGAGATGCACAGCTACCGTCCGTAAACCGCACGGACGATTGTGCATGTTCAATGTTTTGTGGCCGGACCGCCGGCGGCAAAACCTGTGCAGTGGGGACTGCTGCACGGATTTTCCATAGAGCACAGTTGTGCTAATTTTCGGCCGGTTTTTCAGGCGGTCTGAAAAACCGCAAACCCGTGCAGTGGAGACATGCCCTTAGGCAGAGACAAAAATGTAATCAATTTATTAAGGGTCTAATGGATGTAATATGTAAATACAAACAGGCAACATATTGAAAATCATTTTTTGTTCTTTGACACTGCAAAAGTGGTCCTTAGAGGGTGATTGATAAGCATGTTAATTTACTTAAGAAATTTATGGGAGACCAATACATAAAAGCTAGTGCAGAGCTAAGTTTAGCATATACAGTAGAAACCAGAAGTTTACATACACAATATAAAAAGACACATATGCATGTTTTTCTTACTATCTGATATGGAATCAGAATAAACTTTACCTGTTATAAGTCAATTAGGATTACCAAAATTATTTATATTTGCCAAGTGCCAGAATAATCAGAGAGAGAGAGAGATTTTTTTAAGGCATTTTTATTACTTTCTGCAAAGTCAAAAGTTAACATACATCTCATTAGTATTTGGTAGCATTGACGTTAAACTGTATGACTTGGGTCAAACATTTTGGATATCCTTCAACAAGCTTTTCACAATAGTAGGTAGAAATTTTGGCCCATTCCTCCTGACAGAACCGGTGTAACTGAGCCATGTTTGTAGGTCACCCTGGTTGCACCTGCCTTTTCAGCTTTGCTTATACATTTTCAGTAGGACTGAGCTCAGGGCTTTGTGATGACCACTCCAAATCATTGACTTGGTTATTCTTCAGCCACTTTTTACACAGTTTGGCAGTATGCGTCGGGTCATTGTCCATTTGGAAGACCCATTTCCACACACTCTTTAACTTCCTGGCCGTTGTCTTGAGATTTTAAAAAAAAAAAGAAAATGGAGTCTTATCTCAATATAAAATTACAAAATTTTATTTGCATAATACAAAATATAAACAAACACAAAAACCAAAAGAGGAAAACCAATAAAAAGGACCCAGCGATAGAAAGATGTTACAATACATAATAAATAATATGGTATAGAACATCTATATTGTATGCATAACAATAGCCATGAAGTAGATCAACAAGCCAAATAGCAAAATGTAAACAAGTGTTTTGCAACCTTGAGATAAAAAATTATCGGCTTACTCGCATACAAAAATAGATGGAAATATGTAAAGGTGTAAATGTTATATAGTAAATCTACCACGAAAAATATACATTAATAAAGAAAGTTATAATGGGCCAGTGAATAATTACATACTCCAAATTGAATAATAATGGACCATCATAAGTAAGTAACTTTACCCACATAGAAAGAAGTAAAGTGGTGATCGCTGTGGTCCCGTCCCGACATGTTTCGCCAAGCAGGCTTCTTCAATGGATGTCTTGAGATGTTGCTTCAGTATTGCCACATAAACTTGTTTCCTCGTGATGCCATTTATTTTGTGAAATGCACCAGTCCATCCTGCAGCAAAACAACCCCACAACATGATGCTGCCACCGCCATGTTTCATAGTTGGGAAGATGTTCTTAGTCTCCCAAACTTCTCCCTTTTCCTCCAGATGTAACAATGGTCATTATGGCCAAACAGTTAAATTTTAGTTTTGTCAGACCGCAGGACGTCTCCAAAAATGTAGGTCTTTGTTTTAGTGTGCATTTGCAAACATTAATCTGGCTTTTATATGTTTCTTTTGTAGTAATGGCTTCTTATTGGTAGAGTAGCCTTTCAGCCCATGTTGATACAGTACCCATTTCACTATAGATAATGACACAATCTTACCAGATTCCGCCAGCATCTTCACAAGGTCTTTTGCTTTTGTTCTCAGGTTGATATGCACATGTCGGACGAAAGCATGTTCATCTCTGAGACACAGAACCCATCTCCTTCCTGAGCGAAATGATGGCTGTACATTCCAATTTTGTTTGTACTCACATAGAATTGTTTGTACAGATGGATGAGGCACTTTCAGGTATCTGGAAATTTTACCCAAGGATGATCCAGACTTGTGCAAGTCCACAATTCTCTTCCTGATATCTTGGCTGTTGTCTTTAGACTTTTCCATTATGTTACACACAGAAACAGTGTGTTTCTGGTGTGCCCCAAAATACATCCACAGGTGTGTCTCTAACTCAGATGTTGCCAATAATCCTATCAGAAGCTATCAACAACATGACCTCATCATATGGGCTGTCCCAAATTGTTTAAAGGCATAGTAATCATAGTATATGTAAACTTTAGACTTTGCAAAAAATAATAAAAATGCTCTCATTATTTTGCATTTGGCAAATATAAATAATTGTGGTAATCCTAGTTGACCTAAAACGGGTAAGAATCTGATTTTATGTCAGATAGTGAGAAAAACATGCATATGTGTCTTTTTATATAGTGTATGTAAACTTCTGGTTTCAACTCTTGAATAAGACTTCATAGCTTAAAGAAAAATAGGTCTTGTCCCAGAGGATCTCCGAAACAGATGTTGATAGGAAAAATAGGTTTTTCAGATCACAGCTGAAAGCAGAATGTCAAAAGATAAAAAGACCCCTGCAAATTTTTCAAACATTTGAGGTGCAAAATATCTCTCTAACAGTAGATCAAAGAGAAGTAAACAAAACATTGAATAATTATTACATGTCTTTATAAAAAAAAAATAGCAAAAGTATCCAGCAAAGGACTGAAATGCCTTCTGCCCCAACTAAATACTGTTCACCTTATGGTATTCTTAATGCTCCAGCCAAAGCTGAAGAAATTCAAAAAGTAATTAGCTCTTTACCCTGGAACAAAGCCCTGGACCTTGACAAGTATGCAGTGAAATTCCACGAGACCCTGTATACAAGTGTCACCCAAGTGTTGTCCAGGTTGGCTACTTCTCCTCTGCTAAATACTCAGTACATTCATTTACTCCCTAATGAGGTTAAAAACTTGGACAAAGCCACATCTTACTAGACAATTTAGTTGATTCATCATGATGTAAATATATTTTCTAAATTAATGGGCAGTAAGTTGGCTAGCATTCTCCACAGTTAATTACTCTCTTGCAAGCCGGCTATATATATAGAAGATCTGCGGTTACAGAAATATAAAGGCCCTGTTGGCAGATGGGGATCATAGTAGGTATTCACTAGAACTATAGTTAATATAATTGCAAAAAATTATTTGGTAGTGTAGGATTGAGCAGGTGTTAGATGCCATGGAAATAACTGGAGCCTTTCAAATTTACACAAGGAAGCTGTGTGTAACTCCACAAACTCAAATGTGTATTCTGGGATTTCTTACCAGACCATGTCTGCTTAAAAAAAGGACCAATTTATTATTCCTCCTATCACCTTTCTTATTTAATATTGCACTAGAACCTCTGCACTAGACAAGCAAACATATTTTAGAGGCTAAAGTTGGACAGAAGCGCTTCTGCATTTATTTGTGGATATTATTATATGTCACAACCCCAAGAAGATATCTCAATGTCTTGAAACAGATAGGATGTCAGATTTTAGTCAGGCTTCCGGGTGGTAGTTAACTTCTTTTTAAAATGCCTAAAGATCAAGATAGGCTGAACTAAAAAAATCAACTGAAAATTTTACTTCTCTCTCTCTCTTTGTACAAAAAAATGAAATTATGGAATGACCCAGAATTTCCACAAAATGTGAAAAAGAAGGTATTTCATGAATGGTAACCCCAAGTCCAACAATTTCTATAAACACTGTTATCCCATTGGCTACCGAAAGAGGAATTGACCTAAAATTTTGATTTTAAAAGAGGACCTATCAACCCCACACAAAAGCACAAAATTGTATAGTAGATGAAATTGTAAGACTTTCCTCATATACGTCATTAGCAAACCAGATGATATCTGTCAGTATTACAGGTATAAAGGTTTTACTTTAATTTTACCAGAGACAGGTCATAATCTGGTGAGATTTCTTCTCTGGAAGATACCAGCTGTGTAAGGGCAGATGATTCTTTACCACATTTAAATGGCAAATTAAGATGTGTGTGCAGATCTGGCCAGGATTAGGGTGATATGCTGGTCCATAGAATACAATGGGAGAATTGATTCCCGTTTTTTCATAAATTATCATAAAAGTGAATCACAAATGAGGTGAACTAAATTCATCAATGCATCTAAAATTTCAGCAAATCTGTAAAACATAAATTCTTGTGTATTATGTAGTCCAGCTAAAATAGGAGGGTACAGCTGTTTGTAAAGGGTCAATCAATCTGACTTTTACATTGTATACACTTCAGTAACAGCACAATGAGGACATATGTGTGACAGGGTTTACCTTTTTACTGCTGCTTCCAGCTTCCCCTTCTCCCCCATAACACACAAGCATCCATATTACACTGCTGCTAGTGTAATAACACCCTACATGAAGATAGCAACACTGATCTCCCCAGTGTACACATGCTGTAGAATTACAGGTTCCCCTTTTTGCAGTGAATTCTCCTAGTTCAAAAGCAGGAAGTCTCATAGAGCTTTCAATATAGTTATCCATCATGCTGTGAGAAGCCCATTTGGCTGACTTCAGTATCGCTTTCTTAAAGAACCAGCACTTTTATTTTTACTGAATTACAGGTGAAATGCTTCTATTTTCCTAATAAAACATATTTGAAAAAGGGTTTTTATTTTAGTGTCCTGTTACTTAATTAGGTTTCACGGTAGATGTTAGTTCCTCTTTAACCTAGTTTAAATCATACAATCCGTTCACACTAGGAATTTCCTTATTATTATTATTATTATTATTATAATATATTTTAGAGCGCCCTCAGTTCCAGAGCACTGTACAATTGGGTTGCATACATAACATAGGTAAAATAAGTACAAAGGAGACAACTTAATAAATACTGATACAGGAGGAGAGAGGTCCATGCCCGTGAGGGCTTACAGTCTACAAGGAAGGTGAGGAGAGACAGAAGGTGAGGGGCAGACATGTTTATGGGGTGGCATGGCAGCAATGGGGTTAATGTTGGGTATAGGCAATTCTGAAGAGATGGGTTTTCAGGTTGCTTTTGAGGCTAGTGAGAGAGGGGGAGAGTCTGAGGTGTTGGGGCAGTGAGTTCCAGAGTGTGGGGGAAGCACGAGAGAAGTCTTGGAGACGGTTGTGTGAGGAGTTGACACGGGGAGAGCAGAGAAGAAGGTCCTGTGAGGAGTGGAGATTGTGTGATGGAAGGCATCTGGAGATTGAGGCAGAGATGTATGGAGGGGAGAGGTTATGGAGAGCTGTGTAGATCAAGGTTGATAACTTGAACTGGATTCGCTGGGCAATGGGTAGCCAGGGAAGGGATTGGCAGAAGGGGGCGGCAGAGGAGTGGCAAGGAGAGAGGTGAATCAGATGGGCGGCAGAGTTAAGGATGGATTGGAGGGGAGCGAAGGTGCTAGATGGGAGACCACAGAGAAGGATGTTGCAATAGTCTAAGTGTGAGATGACGAGGGCGTGGACAAGCATTTTTGTGCTTTCAAAGTTAAGGAATGAGCGGATATGGGAGATATTTTTTCAGATGGAGGCGGCAGGCAGAGGTGAGGGCTTAGATGTGCGGTCTGAAGGACAGATTGGATTCAAAGGTTATCCCAAGGCAGCGGACTTGTGGAGCCGGTGAGAGAGTGTAGCCGTTAACTGTGATAGAGAGATCAGGTGGAGGGATAGAGTGGGATGGAGGGAAGATGATGAATTCAGTTTACTCCACGTTTAGTTTCAGGAGACGGGAGGAGAAGAAGGTGGAAATGGACGAAAGACAGTCTGGGATCTGGGAGAGCAGAAAGGTAACATCTGGGCCGGAGATGTAGAGTTGGGTATCGTCAGCATACAGGTGGTATTGAAAGCCGTGTGATGCTATGAGCTGACCCAGGCCAAGGGTGTAGATAGAGAAGAGTAGTGAGCCCGGGACAGACCCCTGGGGGAACCCAACAGAGAGTGGGCAAGATTAGGAGGCGGTGTGGGAGTGAGAGATGCTGAATGTTCTATCGGTGCGTTAAGAGGAGATCCAGGAAAGAGCCAAGTCCATGATGCCGAGGTAAGAGAGGGTATTTAGAAGGAGGGAATAGTCAACAGTGTCAAAGGCAGAGAACAGGTCTAAGAATAGAAGGACAGAGCAGTGGCATGAGGCTTTAGCAGTTACTAGGGCATGGGTGACTTTGTTTAGGGCAGTTTCAGTAGAGTGGTGGGGTCAGAAGCTTGATTGTAGCGGGTCAAGGAGAGAGTTGGAGGAGAGGTGAGAGGACAGTTGGAGATGGACGTGCTGTTCAAGTAGCTTGGAGGCGAATGGAAGTATAGAGATGGGGCGATAGGTGGACAGACAGGAGGGGTCAAGAAATGGTTTCCTAAGGATGGGTGTGATGGTAGCATGCTTAAAGGAGGAAGGAAAGGTGCCAGAGGTTAGTGATAGGTTGAAGAGATGGGCAAGGGCTGGGATGATGACAGCGCTAAGGTCAGGGATGAGGTGGGATGGCTGTGGGTCAAGAATACAGGTAGTGAGGTTTGATTTGGACAGTAGAGAGGAAAGCATATCATTAGTGACAGTAGAGAAGCAAGTTAGGGGGGAATAGTGATGAGCAGGTGTAGGTGTGCTTAGAAGATGTGTAAGGTGTGCTATCATCCTACAAATAGAGTTTTTTACATTTAATACCTTTTCTATGTGTATTATAGGAGTATGGAGATAATGATGATAACAGTGCACTTTTAATTGTGCACCAGTGCTTCAGTGCTGAATCAGAGTGGAGAGTGGAGTTGCAGATATAAAGTTTAGCCTGCCATTTTAGGAGCAGTTTTATAGTTGTTACAGGGGAAAATTCATTTTAGATTCCGGTTTCAACATAAGTGGTCCCCCACACACCAGCCAATGGTAGAGTGGGACAGACTTGGCATACCCTCAACGAGGATCAGTTACAGAAGGAGGAGAAAAGCCCAAAAAAAAAAGAAGTGATAGATGGGGTACAGTAGTCATAAACAGAAATAGAGAGAAATTGATAAAAGAAGTGACAAGTTGACACATTCTGCAGGCCTAATAGTGGGAGGGCCACAGGGAGGTTCAGGACACAATGGCTGGCGAGCACCCAGTGGGTCTTCAGTGGTAACTGAGTGTGAAAGCCCAGTTACGGATGGAAGACACCTCTCCTCAAGAGAGTGTCACGGTAGCTGGGAAGAGACAGAGAGATGAGCTACATAGGACTTGGGAACTGCCCTTCTCCTGAAGAGCCACATGAATTGAGACAGAGTTATTTTCACTAATATCTTGTGTATCCATTCCTGCGTTTGTACTAATGCTGTAAAGTAGAAGAATGCACCATGGGTAAAGTTTTGAGACACATAGCTGAAGAGTCTTTCTGTGGTTACTTCCCCACTGGTGCACTATACGTCCCAGCAACACCACTAGAGGACCTAATAAAACCAGTATCCACACATATCCAATATCCAGGTGTTCCTGCCTGCCTGACACCTGGCACCTGCACCCCATACCTTAGAGATGTCAAAGATGAGGTAGTACAATTTGAGTTAAATAGAATATCAGCCTCATCATCTGAAAGTACCAGAATTTCAATACAACACAATCAACTTAGAGGCAACTTTCTGCTTATTCCAGGTGATCACTAGTTGTCCAAGACACGGAGGTGGGAGAAAAGTAAGCAAGGAGGACCTGTCCAGTTGGTTAAGGCCAATGTCTACAGTGGGCCTTTCTTTTCTTCTTCTCTTCTGAGCAGTCTCTACATACTGTAAAGTCAGTTAACCACCCATCCTCAACAGTCTCTTCCACTCTTCTCATAAGAAAGCTCCAGTAACTTCTCCCCCTCCCTTCTGACTTTTCTGTGCATGCTGCAGTGTCAGCTCAAAAGAGCCTGCAAGAAGTGGCTAGTCAATCACATACAGTACTCTGAAGCAATCCCTTACTCTATCAAGCCTGAAGACTGCCCTCCGGTATAGCCTCAAGATAGAAGAGCACTACTGTTCTATTCCACTGTGTATTCATCTAATGCATGGTATAGCTGGGAGCTGTAGTTATAACCTAAGTAGCCTACCGAATATTTGGAACTTGTAGTACATGTATATTTAGTACTTAATAGGTTATGCTGGGACTTACAGTACATCAATGTTAATAGGGTTATAAAGTTCATGAGCATAACTATAGCTATAGCAGGTATAGCAGCTGCCTAAAGGCTGAGGAGGCCCACTTAGGTTCAAGGACATTATGTATTTTGTAGGGTTAAAATTAGTTGGTGGATTTCTGCTGTCTAGCAGAGCTTTGTGGGTTCTCTATTATATATGGGGCTCATATTTATAATGTTGTTTATTATTTTTAGGCTACTATTTTCGTTTCCTTTCCTTAGGTGATGAGCCCCATCTCATTTTGCTATGGGCCCTATGTTTTTTACTCACGCCCCCGGTCCAGTTCATACAAATTTTAAATAACCTACTGCTGTCTAATAAAATAAAAAAGCTATAGCACTACAGCACTGATGTACCATTTGGAAAAGAAAGAAGGTAAACAGAAGACCTGGGAAAACAGCGCTGCAACGGAGGTGAGGAGGAAGGTGAGTATAGGTGAGTATAGGTTTTTTGTTTATTTTATTGAGCAGCAGCTATTTCATTTTTGTATGAACTGGACAACCCTTTGAACTGTGTAGTTATTTATTTCTAGGTTGTGCTTGACCTTGTAATGCCTCATTATTTTAGTTTGTAATTACTCTTTTGTAGGTTCATTTTACAACATTAAAAAGATGGACATACAACGTGAAGGATGATACCAGCTGTGCCAACTCCATTCCAGCTCCTCAAATTACAGGCATTAGCAAAGGGAACATTTCAGACTACCACTTCCATCATGGCTGTACCACTGTGGGGAATTAGTGTGTGAGATATTAGCTGCCATTACCAGCCCAGGATCAAGATATAAGATCTCAGTCCTAAATATCTCTATTTATTACTTATGTAAAGTGACAGAGTTGAAACTTGTTTTTACAACAATTGATATACCAGATATAAGTGGCAAATCATACTGAATCATGTGATTTCACACGACAAAACACAGCATCCTTTTTTAATGCTGGTTGGTATTTTTATTTGAAAAATATGAAATGTGACCTTGTGTGCCTTCAAATA
The DNA here is from genome assembly GCA_025379985.1 of Phyllomedusa bahiana. Taxonomy (NCBI): domain Eukaryota; kingdom Metazoa; phylum Chordata; class Amphibia; order Anura; family Hylidae; genus Phyllomedusa; species Phyllomedusa bahiana. The sequence continues at coordinate 11,946 of JAODAL010012859.1, read as the reverse complement.
CCAGGGATATATTTTAGTCCTAGTCCAGCCCTGGGTGGAAGATAATAAAATGCACCATCTTAACTGAAGTACAGAGAGATACCTATTTAAGACTATGCTACTTACAGTGGGTGAAATAAGTATTGAACACGTCACCAATTTTCTAAGTAAATCTATTTCTAAAGGTGCTGTTGTCAGGAAATTCTCACCAGATGTTGGTAACAACTCATCCAATCCAATCAGGCAAATAAATCAAACCAAAGATGTCCATAAATTAAGTTATGTAAAATAATGAGAAATTATATAGGGATTAAACACATGAAGAATAAAGATACAAAAAGCCATGGAAAGTCATGATGTAATTAACCATGAATCAGTAATTAGAAAGCAATCCTGCCACTTAGGGAAAAACAATATCAGCTCGATAAACTGATGGGCCATAAAAAGGTTTCTCATTACCAAGGTTCCACACAAGAAACATCTCATGATGGGTAAAACCAGTCAAGTGTTTCAAGACCTTTGTAACCTTATTGTTACAAAACATACTGATGACATTGGTTACAGAAGAATTTCTTAACTACTTGAAGGTTCCAGTGGGCTCTGTTGGGGCCATAATTTAGATGTGGAAATAACATCATTTCACCATAAACTGACCATGACCATGTGTTTTCCTGCAAGATTTCAGACAGAGGAGTGAAAAGAATTATCAGAAGAGTTATCTAATGACCACCTGTGGAAAGCTACAGCAAGACCTGTAATAAGTAAGTACAATTGTTTAAAAAAATTAGTTTTGTACTCAACCCTCTTGCACTGTATGCACATTCACCATGAAAAACTCCATTTATGAACAAAAGGCATTTTTAAGCACATTTAAAGTTTGTTCAACAAGATTTAGACAAGTCTGTGAAATACCGGGAGAATATAGTATGGTCAGATGAGACCAAATTGAACTCTTTGGATGCCATAATATTCACCATATTTGGAGGCCAAAAGGCACTTCATATCACCCCAACAACACCAGACCAACAGTTAGGTTTGGAGGTGAAAACATCTTGGTGTTGGGCTGTTTTTCAACATATGGCACTGACAAACTTCATATAATTGAAACAAGGATGAATGGAAAAATGTACCAAGCCATTCTTGAGAAAAATCTGAATGATGAAGATGAAATGAGAGTGGACATTTCAGGAACACAATTTTCTCAAACACACAACCAAGGAAACTCTCAATTGGTTTCAGAGAAAGGAAATTAAACTGATAAAATGGCCCAACCATTCACCTGACCTGAATCCAATAGAAAATCTATGGAAGGAATTAAATCTCATAGAAGGAGCCCATGGAAGCTTCAGGATTTGAAGTGTTTGTGTGGAAGAATGGGCCAAAATTCCATCTGAGCAACCATAACCAACAAAGGCTTTTGTATGAAGTATTAAATACATTTCAGTAAGCGTGTTCAATACTTTTTCCCTGTGTCATTTCTCATTATTACACATAACCTCATTTATGGACATCTCTGGTTTGATTTCTTTGCCTGTATGGATTAGGTGGGTTGCTAATGACATCTGGTGAGAATTTCATGTCATTAGCACCTTTAGAAATATATTTACTTATAAAATTGAGGACGTGTTCAATATTTATTTCCCCCGCTGTATGTTTTTAACTTACCTTCATCACTATATTATTCAGACAAAGTCACCAACTGGCCGAACCGTCAGAAGTATTAATCAGATCTATATAATTGATTATGATTAAGTTACAGGAAACGATAGTCCTTCTGGCAAGAGGTCGGAAAAATAGTAAATGTCATTTGTGACATCCCCACAACTTTAGAGCTGCTCCACATCTTTTTTTTGTTTTTTTGTTACTAGGGTAATAGTAGTTAAACTACTGCCAAAAATAAAATATGTATCTGTATTATTCCATCAGATTTGAGTGGGGGTGAAGAAAATCCTCCTACAATATTGGCTGCAAACGTTTATTTTATGGCCACTATGTAAATATTTTTCTAAAACCACATATAAGGGGTTATCCCAGCTCCTAACCTGCACCTCTGTGGATGGCTTATAGTGAGCGATGAGACTATTGCACAGAACAAGAAGATTGCCATGCTTGCACAGCTGTCCCCTTTTATTTTTCTACAAAATTTCCGAGAACAGTCAGACACACTTGCTTAGACAGGGCACAAATCGCCCCTCTTTTTCCAATTCTACATGTAAAAAAAGTAAAACAATAAAAAAGGAAACATAATTGACATCATTACATCTGCAAAAGAGCAAACTATTAAAATATAACTCATTAGCCCTGCAAGAAAAATGCCTTTAAAAAAATGAAAAAATACTCAATGCCAAAAGCATGGGAGGCATTTTGGTTGCATCCTCCAAAAAATTGTACTAAAAAGTGATCAAAAAGCTGTATTATCCTGAAAACAAGAAGTCCTCAGTCAGTCAGGTCAGTAAACAGAAATATTGGTCTAAAAAAAAATGGAAATGCAAAGAAAAAAAGATTTGTTTTTTTAAAATAGTAATTCATAGTGACATTTTTTCTTAAATAGATCTACAGAATGAAGTTAACATGACACATAACGCCATAAATTGGAACACAAAAGTATGATGTATCTCTGTTGTTTTCATATTCCACTCCACAAATTTCCAATACATTTTCATTCAAAAGTATAATTTGTCCCACAAAAACAAGCCCTCATACAGTTATACCAATGGAAGACTAAAAGTTGTTGTTCCTGGAAGGCAGGATGGAAAAAATGAAAATGGTGCTGCCATAAATTGCCGTGGCTGAGTATTATTTTCAGAAGTGTAGAATATGAAAAGGTTTAGAAAGGTGGTGGGGCCCACTTGGAAAATTTGGCACTGGACCAACCAACGGGTTATATGACCGTGATTACAATAGTTATGACAGTGAAGAAAATCATACAGGTCCTCTTTTTCAATAAATTAACTATCACGGTTTAGTAGAGAGTTCCATAGTCTGTTGGAGTCCAACATCTTCAGTACCTTGTTTTCATGGCAAATAAGCTGCTCAGGGCAGCCGTTATGGCAGTACAACTGTTACTGCTGAACGGGACCAGGCCAAACTGTGAAATAAAAGAGGGGGTGCTGCTGCCGATAGCTACAACCCTTTTGGCTCACATGTATGGTGCAAAGTACAGGCTTCCTGCCTTTACCATGCTGGTTATCTCAGTTGTATGTACAATTGAAAAGTACAGCGGCTATTCATTGCGATTCTTCAAGCAGGATGCTCTCAGATGGAAATGGTCACTGAGCTTAGAGTGTCATCAGCAGGTTGTAACAGAGATACAGAGAGACTGGAAGAGTCAAATAATGGCAAAGAAGTGGCTACATCACAAACTGATGACTGCTTCATTGTAAACAATGCCCTGCAGAACAGGATGATGAATATCACACAACTCCAGGCACGATTAAGGAAGGTGAGATGCAACCAAGTGTGACGTCAGAACATTCGTAACTGTTTACATCAGCATGGTCTGTGTGCTAGATGACCAGACCACACCACCAGTCATAGGCATAATCGTTTTGCATGGGTCAGGGAGCATCTACACTGGACGAGGGACCACTAGTCCTTAGTGCTGTTCAGTGATGAAAGTCGATTCACTCTGATGAGAAATAATGGGCGCCAACGATGCAGGAGACACTTGGTTGCCTCTCATCTCCATTAAGGACCGTTCACACGGCGTGTTTGGATCCGATTTTTTAGCCATGTTGGATCCGAAAAATCGCACTGGAGATCAGATCCTAAATGGATCCAACACGTATTCAAAACATAGCTGTGTGTTTGGATGTGTGTTGGATGCAGCAGGATCGCACCCTATAGTTTAAAATAGGGCTCCTGCTGCGTCTTTTGGACCAAGAATTGACATGTCAATTCTTAGAACGGATCCGAAAGACGCAATGAGACACGCATTGGCAATCACTCGTGTGAACGCCGATGCGTTTTTCATATTAAAAGCAATGTAAATCAACATGCCATGTGAACATACCCTTAAATGTAGTTGTGTGGCATTCATCATCCCGCTCCACAGGGCATGGTTTACAATGAAGCAGTCATCAGACCTTCTTCTGAGAGCATCCTGCTTGAGGCCTCGCAATGGTGAGGTACAGTTGATCAATTGTAAGGTGTTGTCCTGGTCTCATGATGTCAAAATGTGAACAGCATGATGAGGAGGACTGTTTAAATCCCAATTCAAACGGATCCCCTAAATTTACTGGGCGATTCAGGGATCATCTATTTTGAATTTTGACATTAAGGTCCTTGTTAGAAAGTACTGAAACACTGAACAGTTGGACATGAGCATGCTAAAGTTAAGAGATGTTCTCATTTAGTTTATTAAAAAAAAAAAAAATTCAAGAAATTTTACAAGCTCAATTCCAAAAAAGTTGGGACACTAAACAAATTGTGAATAAAAACTGAATGCAATGATGTGGAGGTGCCAACATCTAATATTATATTCAGAATAGAACACAAATCATAGATCAAATGTTTAATCTGAGTAAATGTAACATTTGAGAGGAAAAAAAATTTTTGTTTTCAAAATTTCGTGACTACAAAGCCAAAAATTTTGGGGAAAGAAGAAAAAAAGGTGCGGGAAAAATGACATTGATATAACGAACAGCGGAAAAACCAAAACAACACTAAAAAAGGTGTTTTTTTTTTTGGGGCCCCAACATGTTTGGGTTTAAAAAAAGAGCTACTCAAAATGTCGGGCCCTTTTGAAGCCAAAGGAAAGGGGATCACCAATTGTTTTCGCAGAAAATAGTCCCTTTAAATTTTTGCGCAGAAAGATAGTGCAGAAATCCCAGGATGGGTTACCCAGCGTAAAAAAGCAAAAAACTTTAAAGTTATAAATCATCAACCCTTCATAACAAATCAAAAGATTCAAGAATAGGGGCCAATCGAGTTTGTAAGGGTAAAGGGGGCCGAAAAACCTACTGGATGCCCGTGATCCCCGGGGCCCCTTAAACGTCACTGCACCTCAAACAGGAAGCCACTTTTCAAGGACAAAAAAGAAGGGGCCCTCAGGAATACCAGAAAAACATTTTCCCGTGAACACAATCCCCCCGTGCCACCCCCTTGCCACGAAAACAACCCGGGAAAGAGGAAGCCATTCCAAAAAAAAAGCTCCACAAAAATCAGCCCCTTTTGCACTGGGGGGCCAAAAGGGCCCCCTTTAAAATGTAGTGTGGCAAAATGGAAAACTGTTTGTGGCAGATGATTTACGATTAGAATTCTTTATGGAACATTGGGACGCCAAAGTCATCCGGACCAGAAAGGGGCAAGAAAAACCCCCAAGTTTTTATCCAAAGCTCCGTTTAGAACCCCCCCTCCCTGATGGTATGGGTTTATGATTGGGTTTTGGGATGGGGGAGCTTGCATGTTGGAAAGGCACCATTAAAAACAGAGAGCTATATTCAGGGGTTCCCCCGAACAACTACCCCAATCTAAAAATCATCCTTTTCAGGGAAAACCCTGCATTTTTTTAACAATGGAAACCAGACCACATTCTCAGCAATCAAAACATCAAGGCTACGTAAAGAAGGATCCTTGGGACTTTAAATGGCCCCCTGCACCCCAGACTTTCACCTATAGGAAATTTGGCACTCATAAAGAGAAGGTGTGACAAAAAAGGCCCAAGACGATTGAACTTGAGGCCTGTATTAAACATGAGGGGAAGGCTTTTAATTTTAAACTTGGAACTGTCTCCTCTGTCCCCAACTCTTTTGGGGTTTGAAAGAAGAAGGGGGGGATGCCACACAGTGGTAAAAACGGCAGGGGCCCAATTTTTTTTGGGGTTTTGTTGACGCCATGAAATTTTTAAACAACATATTTTTCACTTAAAAAGATACATTCATTGATGGATAGTCAGCAGCGCGTAGTTCATGAGGTCAAGCACCCTAAGGGGCGCTTTAAGTACAATTGAAAAAAAAAGTTTTAAAGTTTTAAAAAAATGTAAAGTTCAAATCCCCCCCTTTTGACATTTTACAAATAAAAATAAACAATAAAAAATTTTTCCAAAATTGGTTGCCAAAAAAAAGTCCTATTAAAATATAATATAATTTATACCGTATTCTGAACCCCGAAGAAAAAAAAATTTCCAAAAACCCAAAATTGGAAATTTTTTGGTCATTTCAGGTCCCCTAAAAACTGGAATAAAAGCGATCACAAAAGTTGCCTCTATCCCAAAATGGTGCCAATACAAAGTACACTTCAGCCGGCAAGAAAATGCACCCTCACTCCGGTGTATAGGTGGAAGTACAAAACAGTAAAGGGATTTTTTTTTAATGGTAGTATGACATAATGCCCCCCCCTTTTCATTTTTGGATTGCCAAATTTATTAACCGCAGAAACAGAAAAACAAATTTAACTGGAGATGAACGTTAAAAAAAACAATTCAAACATAGCGCAAAAAATTTGTTTTGCGTTTCCCCAGTATAATCTAAGTAAGGAATAACACAATTACAAATACATCGTCCCCCAAAATAAAAGCCCTCAGTTCTATTAGATAGAGAAATAAGAAAAATTAGGCCTGGAAGGGAAGGAGGAAAAAAGAACGGCAAGCAAAAAAAAAAGCAGGTCCTTAACCCCCTTTCCCCCAGGGTTCATCCCCAACACCCCCGCCGGGGTGTCCGGGCCCCCCGGGTAAAAACGCTCAATTACCGCAGCCTGTCATGGCCGCAATAATGAAGGCACAGGCAGGAGAGTGAGCTCCCTCTGCCTACGATCGGCGAGGCAGCGGCACAGAGCCGCCGCCCGTCTCCCTACCAGACCCCCGGATGCTGTCTAAAATGCATCCGGGTAGTCTGGTGACGTCACCAGCCCACAATGCATTGTGGGCATGGTGTCACTAGTTGCCAAAGGGACCTCTGCACAGCAGTAACGCTGTGCACAGATCGCCTCTTCAAACAGCAATCTAATGATTGCTGTTCCCCAGTGAGGATTTCCTGTTACAAATCCCCACTGGGGAGATGTAAAAAAATGTGAAAAAGTAAAAAAAAAAGAGTAAAAAAAGTAAAACACGAACACAAAAAATAAATTTAAAACATTAAAACTGCCCTTTTTCCCCTTTACAAACTCCAATCACCACAAAAAAGATAAAAAATAAATAAAGTACCCATATTTGGGATCGCGGGGTGGGGTAACGACCTACCCTAAAAATCTGTCACGTTAATTAACCCGTACGGAGAACGCCGTAAAAACAAAAACAAAAAACATCACAGAATTTGCGATTTTGTACATCCTGCAGGGACTAAAGTGGAATAAAAAGCGATCAAAAATTTATATAAATCCCAAAGTTATACCAATTAAAACGTCAGTTCATCCTGCAAAAAAAAAGTCCTTACCCGTCTCTGTATACCGGAAAAATAAAAAAGTTATGGTCTCAGAAGCCCGGGCGATGCATAAATATTATTAACACAATAAAAACACTTTTTTTTTTTTTTTTTTAAAGTGCTTCCAAAGTAAAAAAACTATATAAATGGGGTATTCGCCGTAATCGACGACCCAGAGATAAAGCTTATGGTCATGGATACTGCACGGTGAGCGTTGTTAAAAAAAAAAAAAAAAAAAACACTACTAGGATTGCAGTATTTTATTAACCCTGCCTTCCATAAAATTGATTAAAGACCGATCAAAAAGTCTCGTAACCACAAAAATTAAACCAATAAAAATGTCAACTCATCCCGCAAAAAACAAGCCCCTACACAGCTCCATACACAGAAAAATAAAAAAGTTATGGCTCCCAGACTATGGCGATGCAAAAACGTGTTTTCCTTTTTGAATAAAAGTGTTTTAATTGTGTAAAAGCAGTAAAACATAAAAAAAAATACAAATTGGGTATCGCTGTAATCGTATCGACCTGCTGAGTAATACTAACATGTCAAGCTATACTGCACGGTGACCACGGGTAAAAAATAAAAATAAAAAACACTACCCAGGAATTTTGTATTTTGTTCAAAATGCCTCACAAAACCTTAATAAAGAGTGATCAAAGCGGCATATCCCCCCCATATTGGTACTAATAAAAACGTCTACTCAGCCCACAAAAAAACAAGCCCAAAAATCAGCTCCGAATACAGAAACTGAAAATGTTATGGCTATTAGAACAGGACAACATAAAAACGAAATTTTTTTTATAGACCTATTTTATTGTGTAAAAGTAATAAAACATAAAAAAACTATATAAAATCTATATCATTGCAATTGTACCGACCCCATAGTAAAGATATCCTATCATTTATACTGCACGGCGAACGCTGTAAAATTGAAGCCCAAAAAACAATGGTGGAATTGCTTTTTCCCCCTTCATTTTTATAGCCCAATCAAAAAAAAAAAATTTGGAACCCCTGTGCCCCCTTTAAATGCAAAATACACCCTAGATGAGATCTATGAGGCGTGCTGAATCCAAAATGGGGGGGCCCTTCTGGAAGGTTTCACCTGTTCTGGTACTTTGGGGGCTTTGTAAATGCGACATTGGCCCCACCAAAATCTGCGTTCCAAAACCCAAGTAACACTCCTCCTTATACGCCCTGCCATGTGCCCAAACAGCAGTACACCCACATGTAGGGTATTGCCGAACTTGGAAGAAATTACGTAACAAATTTTTTGGGTCCTTTTTTACCGGGGATGCCTTGTAAAATTAAACATTTCAGCTAAAATTGCAGATTATTGGAAAAAAAATAAATTTCTTTTTCACAGCCTAACGCTAAAAAATTTTTTGAAACACCTGTGGGGTCGATATGCTCACTACACCCCTGTATATATTCCTTAAGGGGTGGTAGTTTCCAATATTGGGTTTTTTAGGGGCATTTATTAAAGTTTTAGCACCTTAGGGGGGTCCGCAAACCTGAAATGGCGCCTAAAAAAAAATCGTATTGAAAATGAGACCCCAGAGTCCAGTCCTCCTATTCTGGGGCTTGTGGTTGAGCCAAATAATGCACTAGGGCCACAATGGGATATTCTCTAAAAACGCCAGAATATGGGAAATCAATATTAAGTTTGCATTTCCCCTGATCACATTTACCATATTCTTGTGAATAATGGATAAAAATTGAAAATCTGCAAAAAAAGTGAAATTTTAAATTTCACTTCCACTTTGCTTTAATTCCTGTGAAACACCTAATAGTTTAATAAACTTCCTAAATGCTGTTTTGAATACTATAAGGGGTGTAAATTTCTTAGATGAGGTCATTTATGGGGTATCTAACATACAGGTCAAAACAAAGTACGTTAGAACTAGACAGGTCCCTTAAAAAAAAGTATATTGCAAAATTTTCTTGAAAATTTGAAAATTTAAATACAAATTTCTAACCCCCTAATGTCGTTAAAAAAAAAAAAAGACATTTAAAATAAATGATGCCAAACTACAGCGAGACATATGGTAGATGCTAGTTATAAATATTTTGAGTGGAATATCTAAACTGTCTTAATGCAGAAATTTTGAAGTTTGAAATTGGAACATTTTTCAATTTTTCACGATACTTTGAATATTTTTCACAAATAAACAAGCATTTTTTAGGGCAAAAATTTCTTACTATCTAAAGCACAATGTGTCACGAGAAAACAATCTCTGAATCACATGGATAGGTTAAAGTGTCAAAAAGTTATTCTCACATAAAGTGACACATGACAGATTTCAAAAATGGGGCTCTGTCAGAGAGGTCAAAACTGGCTCCGGCGGTAAGGGGTTAAGGGGTTAAGCATGAGTAACTTTGCTGCATGAACTTTCATGGTATGCCAACTTGCTTTTCACAACTTTCCCGCTTGTCTGTCAGTCAGTCAGGATGAGTTAAATTACAATAAAGAAGTGAAGAATCTGGCACATCCCTCATGAATAAGGCAATACAAAGTCATCCGTACTGGTTGACATATAGTTACATATTGTAAAAGTAATTTCCTGAAAAGATTGGTCAGTTAATGCATTCCAGCCTTTTCATTATTATATCTAATTAGACTCCAAGCTTAATTTCTTCATGCATTGTCTTAATGTTACATGTTATAATAGTCTTTTAGAACATTTTAGAAGCCACAGTGATTGCTTGTGGCATCACAATAACATCATGAAAGGATGTGTTTGAGAAATGTCATTTTTAACTACATATATTTTTGAGAGGAGAAAATATAGACTTTCTTCTGGGTTTTGAAATGTTTATTAGGCTATTTTTCTTCTTCGTCTTTTAAGTTGAAAAGCATTTTTTTCTTTCAACAATTCAATAATTCTGCATGTCAAATCTAAAGTATTTCAACTTTTAAGGCATCTTCTTAATGGAACAGAATTTCAATGAGTTGAATAAATCTAATAAATGCAGATTTGGCCTTTTGCTGAAATCACACTTTCATCATGTATACTTACACAAAGCTCGGGTCTAAATAAAAAGAATATATTTGGTGTAAATTCCATTCAAGTTTGCCACATTTAAATACAGATTAATCATTTGTAAACCCGCTACAGAAGAATGACATTCAGGAAACTTTGGGGTACATTAAACAAGTGTGTTCCAGATTAATATGCAGTGACTTGAGTGACTTAAGTATGTAGTAATCATTACATTCTCTTTCCTATGTGGATGTTTTACTGCTCTCATTTACATGCTGGTGTTTTCATTGCAGGTTATTTCAAGGATTCAGTTGCCTTCAAACTGGCTTGTGCTTTTAAGGCAGATTTGTGAAGAGGGATCCATTTTCTGTTTTATACCAACTGCTATTAACATTAGTTCCCCTTCGGGCCACGATAAAAAATTATGAGTTTCTTTTTTTCTTAGAAAAGTTGGTCTTATGGGGGTAAGAGTATGCAAGCCTGAGTATTGATCATCTAAGGGGTAAAAGTTTTTCAAAGTTAATGTTGCATTAAGGCTATGTTCAAGGGTTATTTTGGGACTATTTAGAAATACGCCCCAGTCATTACGTAACCCACAGTTCTCATGAGAACTATGGTTTAATCTCTCCCCCTGCTGGGATAATACCCGCGGGGGGAAAATGACATGTCAATTTTTCAGAGTTACGCGCCGTAAAAAATAAATGTCTTGGGGCCACGAGTGGCCCACCCCCCCGCCCCCCCGCTCTGGAGCAAACGGCGTAATTTCGGGCAAAATACGTCCCAAAAATTACCCTGAAAAAAGCCGTGTGAACCTATCCCAACGTTTTTTTTTAAAAGTCATAATACGTTGTTTTTACTGTACTACTGTAAAAACCGTGATGGTTTCTGTGCGGTGGGCAACATGGTGGCAGGGAATTCCCAGTCTAGTGCTCATCCTCTGGATACTTAGGCAGTAGCGGCTGGTATAATAAGCCCTGTAGAAGCTCAGTGGTTGGTAGACATTGAGCTACATCACAATGAGTCCCTAGGCTCAAAGAAAAAGGGTAGGTTTTTCCACTAGATGTGGTCCATGCAGCCTGGTTGAGTAGCCCTTGTGCACAGCCCATGGCTGCTGTAACTGTAGTAGAAATTGTGTGCTATGGAACACCCAGTTTACTAAAGAGTTGTGAACTGATGTGGTTAAGTAACACAATACCATATGAATTATGTGAAACAGGGCTATCTATTAGGGTATGTTCACAAGGCGTTTTTGCAGCAAATACGGCAAAATCATAGCACTCATTGAATGCTATGTAAAACGCTCGTATTTCCCAGCACATACTGTGCGCAGTAAAAAGAAGTAACATGTCACTTCTTTTTGGGTCTTGTACGAAAACCTAAACTAATAGGAACAGGGGATTAGTTTAGTGGGGGTGGGCCCCCCTGTAGGATGATAGGTGGAGGTGGGGAGGTTATGGGGAGTTAGGTGGAGGTGGTGATATGTGGAGGTGGTGGGGTTATGGGTTGTTAGGTGGATGTGGTGGGGGGTTTATGGGTTGATAGGTGGGGTCAGGTGTGTAATTTGTGTTGGCACGAAGATGCATAACACAATGGTGGGGGGGGGGAGGGTAGAGGTAAGCTTAAAA